>JAIZAY010001250.1:0-18044 GCA_029531755.1 Holothuria leucospilota
TTGGGGGTTTTGAAAGGAGACAGTAACTGCATCATGATCCAAAATTGGACATGGCACAACATCACAGTTAGTTGGTGACAGAGCAGGTGGAGAGTAAACCCGGTCCAGCCTTGAGGCGCCGTGCCATTTGGTCGTTGCCAAGTGAACACGGCAAACCCGGGTGTTGTGCTCTCCAAAAGTCAACCATGTCGTGGTTCTTCGTGAACATGTCCAATTCCGACATACCGACACCACGGCCGGAAGACGTACACGAGGACAATCTGTCGAGCCGTGTGTCGGGGACGCAGTTAAAGTCTCAGCCAGGATACATGGGGCACTGCCAGGGACGAAGGATGGCAGGGTGGAGAAAAAGCTCCTGTCGGAGGGCCGATTTGGCGCGTACACATTACATAGTAGGAAGCTACCGCTAGGGTGCTTTATGGTAACACATACCAAACGGCCCCCATGATCAGACTCAACTTTTCCAACCAGGGAGGTCCACCTTGGTGAAATGAAAATAACTGTTCCACAAGAAGATACTGAACCAAGGGAAGCATGCAATCCTCCACCCTACTCGAAGGACCAGGTGTGGACATCGTCCTCATTCTCTATGTGCGTCTCTTGGAGTAAAACACCTAGTGACTTACAAAACTGAAATATTCTGGACCGCTTCCGACTGTCCCTCATACCGTTGACGTTCAGGGTCAAGAGGGACAGGGGCACAGCCATGGAGGGGTGGGTATCTAAACATTTGTCAGCAGCTTACTGTACTTATTCCGAAGGTCGGTTTGGGGGCCTCAGAGACTTGAACGTCCTGGTCCGATACTTCACCTGAGGCAGATCTCTTTAACGTGGATTCAGGCACCCCTCCACCTGAATCGAACCAGCTCTCTCCCAACGGTAGTTCCCTTATTGGGTGATCTGGGGCAGACTCCCCAACATCTGACATGGCAGTGCCAGACTCCGAGTCAGAGGAGAGATGGAGGTCCTCCTCCAACGTTGTCACTCCAGCCTCCTCGGGTGCCAGGGGTGGAGAGTCTGCCTCGGGAATACCTGTCCCAACCTCACACTGCTTTGAGGCGAGGAACTCCTGCTCTACTTCACGAGCCACCCTCTCCAGTTCCTCAGGTGCATCTGGACCCTCAAGCATAGGTTCTGGGTCTGATTGCGAGGGTTCGGGTGCCGGCCTCACATCCCCACTGACACGGGCAGAGTAGGACGTGGGGCAGGCACCAGAGATGTGACCATCTTCCCCGCAGAGGTTGCACCTCACGTCATTGGGACACTCAGCCTTGTCGTGTCCCAACTGGCGGCACCTCCCACAACGTCTGTTGGGACACGACCTGGCCTCGTGCCCCTCCTCTCCACACTTAAAACAGGTGCGGGGCTGCCCAAAGTAACGAATATGGGCTTTGGCACCCCCTATGAAGAGGAAGGACGGAATGTCCCTCTTCAATACCATACGGAACTGCCTCTTACCGTTCAGTATGCCCTTCAACTCACCATCACCATAGGTGCACCAAATACTGCTTGAGACAGTTCCGTACTGCCCAAGAACCCTCGCAACCAGACCCTGTCCGACCTCAAAGGGCAGGTACAGCACCGTCACCGCCACAGAGCGATCATATGGGGTGACGGTGAGCCCTTGTACTCCCTTCAGGCGAGACACACCTTCCAACCGGGCAGCGTCCGACCTGAACTTCAGGTCGTACGTGTTGCGGGCTGCAAGCGCCTGCAACATCTCAATTTGTTTAACCTCAATACCATTATTCTTTAGCACACTAAACACTTGAGGGGGTGACACATTTGCCGCCGACTCAAAAAGCAACTTAACAATGCTACTATCCCTACACACGGGCATAGCAGCAGTCAGAGTGGCTCGAGGCCGCGCGATGAAAAAAGGAAAAAAACCTCAGAACTTTAGTTTTCCAAAGCACAAAATTTTAGGAAGTATTACGAGCAACACAAGTAACACAGAACCTAGGCGTGGTCGAAGGGAATGGGCACAACCAAACCTACTACAGGGCGAACACGCCGTAGAGTTTTAAGCACAATGTAATAAGTATCAATGCTATCACACAGTAATAGGTAGTAAAAGGTATCACACAATGATAAAGCTGAGCACGGCAAACGACGGGAGCGAAACGAAGCTTTTTAAGTACGTAGAAACAGGCACTGACAAACTAAAGGATAATCCCAAACCCAAAGAAAAACCCTGACGGATCACGAACACAATGTCAAACAGACTACACATACCATGCGACAAGGAACAAAAGAGTCTTTGTTACTACTGAGATTTAGTACTGCCACTGCAGCCAACCCCAAAACAACACTCCAGCCCAACCACCACAAACAACCCCAAAACAAAGTCCCACAAAGACCACACACCCAAATCCACCACACAGCCAAAGGCAACACTACGCCCGAAGGCAACACTACGCCGGAAGGCAACACTAAGCCCGAAGGCAACACCACGCCCGAAGGCAACACTAAGCCCGAAGGCAACACTAAGCCCGAAGGCAACACTACGCCCGAAGGCAACACTACGCCCGAAGGCAACACTACGCCCGAAGGCAACACTACGCCCGAAGGCAACACTACGCCCGAAGGCAACACTACGCCCGAAGGCAACACTACGCCCGAAGGCAACACTACGCCCGAAGGCAACACTACGCCCGAAGGCAACAGCACTTAAAAAGCACTGGGGCAAATACAGGTGCACCTTGCCAAAGGGTGCCCCGGAGGCAGTTGTAGCAAAGGGTAACCTCATCATCCCCACACTTTAACAAGCTCCACAACCGGATGCAGTTTAACGTCCAACCCAGGACCCAGTCACATTCTCGTTGACTGTTGTGAATACTCCCATATTCGCCAGAAGTACCATGCTGTGCCAGACCTGAAAACTTTATTCGAGCAGACAGATCCTTCCTTTATTCTGGGCCTTCTCAAGGAAAGCAAACTCTGAGAAACTTTTGACATGACTCCCGCATTTGCCTGGACATTGTAGGGAAATTTAAACTTTTTTCTTACCTTATTGTACCCCAACTTTTTTTTTATTACCTAATTGTACCCAACATTGCACCGTTTTCTTTTCTAGGTGACACTATATAACACATTCGTGTTGGTGTGTCGTAAAATCCCATCAAACTTGCTAGTAACCTCTTACCACATTGACAAGAGAATGCTATTAATACTTTCCAAGTCATTAAAACGTGGTGATATCAATACAATACACTTCCCCAACAGTATTTACATAAACATTTTAACTATTATTCCAACTTAATGAAGCAGCCAAGTAGGTGATGGTTAGAGGAAAACCATCAGCCATTAGAGAAACATCTTTGTGAAAGATGAAACCGATGAAATTGGAGTAGCCCTTTGGAGATCAAGTGCAGAAACAGACGCTACTGTAAATGACTGGATTGAAGTCACAAATGTGGTAGTTAATGAACCAAACACCTACCACACTCAAACCTTCGTAGCTACAACACAAAATACAACCATCAAGGTCAGCTCAAAATCTGTTGTTTTCTAGAGTTCATGTTTAGCACCGAAATTTATGAACTTTACCCAGATAATACCTGCATTCAATGGCATCATTGATTACCTTACCAGTCCACAGTCCCCATCTAACCTCTCTGATCTCAGCTGAACATGCAACGAATCCTTTCGTATGTTTGGCAAATAATGAACTGTAATAAGTGAGAATTCACTAATAAATATTAAAATTGTACACATCAAAATAATTCATCCCCTGCATGTCCCTCTATATCCACTTTCATTTAGGTGACCTACACTGTTAATACAAAATGCAGATTTCGATATCCTAAGAATGTTAGTACAGCGATCTCTTCTCTTTAACAAACTCATAGGCATATGAAAAGGGGAGCTGTCTCAATAATAGGCAAAAAATCTTCCAGAGCGCAAGGCAGTCATTCCTCAACCTAACTGCAGTGAATTCCCTTTGGTTCCTCGTTTTTCTTTCTAGGTGACACTATATAACACCTGCGTGTTGGTGTGTCGTAAAACCCCATCAAATTTACAAATACAAAATTCTGTACTGTGTGGGGCGAATCATCTTTAAAGGAGGGTTTTAGCAAAAATTTACTTTTCGTATGTGAAAGAGGAACTAAATCTATGCATTTTGGTGAAACTTTCATTCAAATTGGACTTGTATTACTCACGATATCAGCAAAGGAAATTACATTTGTGACCCAGAGGCAAGTTATACTAGTAGGCAGCTCCCTGATATCACTTCCTTACATTGATAAGGGATGCTTTGTTTCCTTTGTTTATTCAGTCTGTTGTGTTGGCCTTGCAGTTAATAGGGATAGGACCTCCCCATGGGGAATGTGAAGTTTGTAATTTTCCCCATGACTCATGCAATCACATTGCGATACCATTCGATTGCAGGGTTTGCGTTTTACGCCGAAACGGGCGTTTTTTACGCCGACGGAAATTTTACTTACGACCAAAAATACAATTCAGTCGTAAATATAAATTTTAACTTGCCCATCTTTACGACAGAAAATTCAACCTACCAAACACTCACCTGCTGAGCTATAATATTGTTCACACTACGCATTCCACTAGTTTACCGTAAGGATAAAAAACCTAAAACCGGTAGGCCTAACGTTACAAGTTTCCATTCTCTGCAGCATAGTTTGCATCGAGGGCATGATCTACTGCGCTGCTGTACATCGGTTATTCTATACTTTAGTACTGCAGTAGACTAACGTTAGACTGACGGCTCACAACAAATTCTTCGTAACGTGTGTGCGGTCTGTAACACTGGGCTGCCCTGGATACAGCATACAATGCATGCACTGGATGTTCAGGTCCATGCAAATCAGTTCTATGTGCAGCGCTGCTTGTAAACAGGATTCTACCAGTGAGATTGGATTTAGTACAAGTTTTGAAGTGAAATTACATAGCTGGTGTGGTTTACGACCACGTGGCGCTGTTATTAGCGGGATTTTGCGTTCCTAGTTACAACTGTATTTGTTTTGCGAACCGTACGTAGCTTGTCGCATACCAAATATAAAAATTTCATCATGTCGCTCTTTGCGTTTGGAATAAAGAGAAAATCAAATAGGGAGGAAAGTGGACAGTCTGAAGAGGATGGTAATTCCAGTGGACAGCCAGAAGCAAGTTCTGAAAGGGATAACCCAAGCACTAGTGGTGCCGTGAGTACCAGCAAATCGGGAAAAAAGAAAAAGATGGAGCGAGGGTCACTTACTATAAAACAGTCAAGGTTTGAGGCATGGAAAAAGGAATTTACATGGTTGAGTTTTTCTGGTGATCGTTGCAAAGCCTTTTGTGACATTTGCAAGGAAACAAAGCAAACAGGGTCATTTGCAAACGAAGGTGCTGCAGATACCCAACACTCCACATTGCTCAAGCACTGAAAAAGTAAGGGTCATTCAGCTGCCATAGTCGCAATGTCATCCAAGTCATCTATGGCAACAATGTTAATAGCAGCAAAAGCAACAGAATCTGACCGTGCCCTTAACACATTTAAAACTATTTACTGGATGGCTAAGCAAGATATTGCCAATGACAAATTAAATGCCCTTTTAGAACTACAGAAACTAAATGGTTGTGATATTGGTTGTGTTTCAATGCACATGGATACAATGAAAGAAATTCAGGGTGTGTTTTCTGATATCATTAAGGATGACTTGAAAATGAAGTTTAGGGAGTCTGCTGCATTCAGCCTCATGATTGATGAAACCATGGATATCCGAGTGAATGAAAAGTTAGTTCTGTATGCCCAATTGGTTGACAAAGATGGCTTTGTAAAGACAAGATTCGTGGAAATCTCAGTATCGAGAAATGTGACGCAGCCACTATTGCTGAAGCAGTGATGAAGTGTATGGAGAAGTATGAGGTAAATAGCGAAAAGTTTGTTGCAATGGGAACTGATGGTGCCTCTGTAATGGTTGGAGCAAAAACAGGAGTGTGCTCCCGTATTCGTGAAAATCTCAATCCAAGACTCGTACAGGTCCATTGTGCAGCTCATCGCCTACACTTGGCAGTATCCCAAGCAGCCAACAACATCCCCTATCTAGCCCAGCAGCGAAGGTTGATGGGAAGCACTTACTCCTTCTACTCACGGTCGGCAGTACGCACAAACAGACTACGGAAAATTCAAGACCTCCTGAAAGAAGGAACTTTAACACTGAAGCAGGTCTATGAGGTTCGTTGGCTCTCCTTGAGTGGGTCCTTAGCAGCAGTGAATGCTAATTATGCCAGCCTTGTGACAGAGTTTGAGATGGAGGCAGTAGAGGAGAAGGATGCAGCAGCAGCAGGATTGGCCAAACAGATGAAGAAGGTGTTTGTGGCTACTCTATGCCTGCTATTCGATGTGCTGCAGCATGTTACCAGTTTGTGCCTGTTCTTCCAGAAGGAAAACCTTGAGATCAGCTCAGTCTTCCCAATGGTGTCAGCCGTAAAAGCAGCTATACAGGGTCTTGCCACCGATAATGGCCCACACCTTAAAGCCATGGAAGAGAGCTTATCAACAACGGGTGGATACAATGGAGTCACACTGGATGACAAAGATGGTGACAGGCAATCATTCTCCTCTATCAGATCAGAGTTCATAGCAGCATTGCTTGTCAATCTTGATGCTAGATTCAGCAACTCAGCAGGCGATGTTTGCTCTTCGTTTGGAATATTCAACCCCAAACTACACCCGGCCACAAAAAAGGACCTGGAATCATATGGTTTGGATGCCATCAAGATCCTTGCCCAGCATTATGGCACATCTCTTAAGGTGGGCGAGAGGGAGGAGTGTGAGGCAGTGGTTGAACCATCAGCTCTTGAGGCCGAATGGAAATTGTTCAGTTTAATGCTCTTTGGTTCGTACCAAAAACTGAATTCCCAGGCTGTTTGCAAGATACTGTTCTGATTTCAATGCAAAATTCCCGAATCTGACCAAACTGCCAGATAGCTTTGGCTATACCACTGACAAGTGTGCCCTGCGAACGTGGCTTCAGTGCTCAGAATCGCATCCATACTAAGAGTAGGTCACTGCTACTAAATAAAAATGTGGACATGCTAATGCGCATTTCTGCTGGACCAGATATTCAGGACTTCAACTTTCAGGAGGCATTGAAACGCTGGAACACCAAACCAAGGTGGAAGAGATTTTAGGCAGCCTAGGCAGGCAATATGTATCATATCATCTCCAAACTCTTAGCAAATCCATTGTTCACCATTTTGTTGTTGTTGTTGTTCAGAACCCAGTTGTTACAGACTGACAGTTTTCAAAGTAATTAAGCATAAATCATTTTACTTGGATCAAGTTCGATGATATCTATTACGAAGTCGAAACAAAGCTGAAAATTCTGAGTTACTGAGTTAATAAAACCAAATAATTCACAAAAAGAACACCTCCAAAATAATGGTCTATCCCAATGTCTTGCAACTTTTGACAAGTGACAACGAAGAACGAACGTTCCTGATCGTACGGCACCGCCATACATACTGCATGTACACACTGCATGGAAATGCATTTGTCATTGTGTTTAATCTTACACTGCTAACGTTAGGTAAAGCTAGGCTATACCTGTTGCTGGATCATACACGGAATATATTGGATATTTTCGGCTAAATTTCTTTTTGAGGGAAGTGAACATATTTCTTATAACCAAAGGATCGTTTCTCATCAGAAAATCATGTTGGTATTAAATTTTTTCATTCACACTTGAATATATCGATGAGTTGCGCTAACGTTGTTGTAGGTTGTAGCCTATAGGCTAGGCTAGGCTTAATGTTGCCGTTTACGGCGCGGAAGGCATTGTATATTTATTCATTTACGCCAGAATTTTTAAAAGTTACGACGCGAAATTTTGGATGGTCGTAAAAAAGAAAATACTATCATGAAAAATTACGACGACTTTTTCAGAGAAACGCAAACCCTGTTCGATTGTTGAGGAGAAAATTGGTGGTAAAATCTAAAGAAGAACGAGACTGCTCATTAATGTGAGGATATGTCATATGTGCATGCTTCAAGTTCACTTTGTGTTGAAAATGTGACTATCTGCTGATATCTTGAGAACCACACAACGGATGTCAATGGAAATTTCACCAGTTTGCTTAGAATTAGTATCCCTCTCATATACCAAAGCTTGATTTGAGCTTAGACCCTTCTTTTTAGGAGCTGGGGGTTGTAGAATATGCCCACGGTATTCCCCGCCTGTCGTAAAAGGCGACTAAAGGGGAGGACTTGAAACAAATTTATCTAGTTGACACTATATAACACATTCGTGTTGGTGTGTCGTTAAATATTATCTAACTAACTATCTTTTTAAGAGCCTAACCTCATTAAGGCTCATTCAAATGCCACTGTTTGTTTGAGGATGCCTGGCTACAAATGTTTCCATCCAAAAATGTACTTTGGGTATGAAATAAAGACATACTTTAACTGTATTTTCCGTCCAAAACAATTAGTAAAGGTAATGCTTAGCATTTTGACTCATTAGGAAGTGAATTAGCCCAGTCCCCAAAATAAAGGCACGCAAGACATTTGACCCTGGGTGACGTACCCCTGGCCAAATATTAGAATTTTGCCCAATCCTTTTTCGTTTTAGGTGATTTCACCTCACCATTACCTTCTTTTCCATCTAGCTGACACTATATAACACATCTAACTAACCCTGGCCAAATATTAGGCCTGCAATAGGCTTGGCCCATAATTCCCTAGGTCTACAGTACAGTAAGTCTACAGAATTCTTCATGTTCTTCACATTATCAATCATCCCCAACTGCCTAAATTTACTAAGCCATGCATATTCCATAACATCACATGCATATTCGGCAATACTGTGAGGGGTATCACTCCCCCAACTTTTTTCGTAAATCTACTTCTTATCCAATTCGTTTGGATTACTTTTGCTACAACAGGGAATCTTTTTTCTTGCATTTCTTTACCTATATAATCTCTAATATTTGCAACTTTGTCATCGCGCTTTGTGCGCATCCATTCCTATTTATATCCCATTCTCACTTTGTGTGAAGAACCTTGGATCAAAGAATTGTTCCAAAGTCATGGGAAACCCTCAAAATAATCCAGTCCCCTTCCTCAAGGCACTGCATCATCAGTCCTGGTTGGGTCTTAGCACTTTATTTTGCTGAATATAAATACTGTGTATGCGGACGATAATTAGTGTGCCGGCATGTGTAAATCAGGTCATCAAACTCCAATATATTACCGCCTCTATTGTTTCTCCTATACCAACACAGATCAGTGCTGCACCAGAATACAACCAAGAAATCCGCGCCGTGGGATTCACCATGATGTCGAAGACTGCAACACTTGTGTGTAGCAATGATGATGAAGAAACCATGGAGTATGCAATCACTCTCGAATTACTGAAATAAGTACTGGAACTGCCTGCAACTGCAAGCAACCAAGACATTGAAGAGGCTCTGGTAGTGGAACTCCCCCTGACTGCAAAGGTCGTCATGAAATAATAATAAAAAAAAGGTTTGCGCCTCAGTCCACTTGAGGACACAGTCCTAGAATCGGGCTAGTTTACACATGGAGCCATCAAAGATAACCAAACCATTGAACTGCTAACTTTTACTTCACCTTTATTCCGTGGGATTCTTTCCCTGAGAACAAATTGTACAGTCAAACCAACGGTCGAGACTGTGGGTAATGCAGCCCCCAGAAAACGGAAAGATGATTTGGTACTGACTAGGACCCATGCTTATTTGCTCCAAGGGGATGAGAAACCATATTGTATCCCCTGTGACTTCGCTGTCACATACTCGTTGACTGCTATGTATACTCCCATATCCGTCAGAAGTATTACACTGTGCCAAACCAGAAGACGTTGATTGGGCACACGGGGGGGGGGGGGGGCTTTTTAAGTGCATAGAAACGGACACTATGAAACAGGAAGAACCAAATCCGGACCGGCAAGAACACAGCCATGAACTACCTACAATCATTTACAAAGTTACCTTACACCAAGCTAGCAAAACAAAATTTCTGTGGCCAACATATACGACACCCCCAGCCCACCCACCACACAAGACTATTTTCAAACAGGAAACAACACACGCCAGAAGGCAGCAACACACGCCAGAAGGCAGCAACACACCCGAAGGCAACAACGCCCGAAGGCAACACAACACGCCCGAAGACAACTTCACCCCCGAAGGCGACCCCACGCCCAAAGGCAACCTCACGCCCGAAATAAACAACACGCCCGAAGGCAACACCACGCCCAAGCGACCCCACGCCCGAAGGCAACAACACGCAAAAAGCACAGGGCAAATACAGGTACACCTTGCCCAAGGGTGCCCCGGAGGCAGTTGTGGTAAAGGGTAACCTAATTATCCTCACGCTTAAACAAGCTCCACAAACGGATTGAGCACACAGATCCTTTCCTCATTTCGGACTTTCTCAAGGAAAGTAACCTTTACAGGAAATTTTGACATGGTTCACACATTTGCTTTTGTCTAGCCATTTTAGTAGAATTTTGCCCAACCCTTTTGTCCTTTTACTCGATTTCACCTCACGCTTCTGGGGTACCGTCGGACACTATCTCCGTGATGTATTCGCCTCTGCCTTCCTTGCTGGCTCATTGAGTCCGTCACAGCGCACAGGCGTTATAACATTGTTACCAAAGTCTGGAGACCCCCTAGAACCAAAAAACAAGCGACCAACTACCTTGTTAAATGTAGACTACAAGATTCTGGCGAAAGCGCTTTGTAACAGGCTAGGCACGGTCATGCCGGATCTTGTAGGTTCTTTCCAGACATGTGCGGTGCGGGGACACAGTATTCAGCAGAACCTCTGGTTGATGCGGGACTTAGTTGAATATGTGATGGACCGTGATCTTCCATGTGCGCTTGTCTCCCTCGATCAGGAGAAGGCCTTCGACATGGTTGATCACGGGTTCCTCTTTAAAATCTTGAAGGAGTTTTGTTTGAATCCAGTTTTTGTTAAATGGACCTCTTTACTGTATAATAGTGTATATAGTCGGGTTATCGTTAATGGCCTACCGTCGGACCCCTTCAGACTTGGGGACGTGGGATACGGCAGGGGCTCCCCTGTCACCTCTGCTCTTTGTATTGTTTAGTGAATCCCTTGCAAGAGCCTTCCAAGTTGAGCCTTTGTTTCGGCCATTTCACATACCCGGTGGAGCTAAAGTCAAGTGCCTCCAGTATGCTGACGACGTCACATGCGTAGTCTCCGACCTAGCTTCCTTCAGAGCCCTTACTGTCACGCTGTCTACTTTTCAAAGAGCGACAGGTGCCAGACTGAACCCCACCAAGACCAAAGGACTCCGTCTAGGTAAGTGGCGGTCGAAACAACTGCCCTTCGCGGCATCATGGGTAGACGACACCATAAAAATCAATGGCACATGGTTTGGTTACGGTTCACCCGAGTCACCTGGAACGAGAAAGTGGACCTGGTGGAAGCTAGGTTGAAGGACTTCGGCGATCGCTACATTAGTCTGTTGGGGAAGGTAACAGTTATAAATCGTTTCGTTTACCCTCTCTTGTGGTATCCGGGCACTGTTCTGGCCGCTCCAGAGGGTGTCCTGGTGCGACTCGAGAGGGCTGTGTTTAGGTTTCTTTGGTCGGGGAAAACGGAGCTGGTCAGAAGAAAAGTGGTGTACCAGGTTCCTGGGCAGGGGGGATTGGGCCTTGTGCACTTTCCTTCAAAGCTCCGTTTTCTCCTGACCAAATGTGTTTTTAGTGCTGTCGACAGTCAGATGCCGTTTGCCTACTTTGTCCGTTATTGGGGTGGATTATGATTCCGTTGGTTCTTTCCTACCCTGTTTAGCAACAGTGTACCTCACAGTTGGAGGCCAACGAAGGCATACTGTCAGATGAGGGAAACACTACGTATTATGTCAACTGTGGGGGACGTTTTGCAGTCCAGTGCAGGGGACCAGTACCGGGCCATTTTTGATGACTTGGTTGGTCAGGTCCAACCCAACGACTATGCGTCAGGGCCGGAAGTGTGGCGTGTAGTCCACAGCAGGACACTTGATCACCGCCGGCGTGACCTGCTGTGGCGGATTGCACACGACGCCATCGTAACGAATCTCAAGCGCCCTCGGTGGCGTCTTGGAGATGGCATTTGCCCCCGCACTGGATGCACAAGGTGGGAGAGTGTGCCCCATGTGTTATGGCAGTGTGGCTTTGCGGCCCTCCTCTGGGAGTGGTTTCAAGCTCTGGCTGATCGCCTCACGTTTTGTAACACCTGGGCGGTCAGCCAGGACTACGCTTTGTATGGTCTGTCACCCCCGCCATGCAATACAAGTTTTCGCGGGATACTTACCTTTGTTTCAGCCTCCATAAAGCTGGCCTTGTGGAGAAACCGGTGTAATATTGTGTTTAGGGGAGAGGGGAAGCCTGCGGACGTCGTCCTGGCGTCGGTGAGGACGGAGATTAAGCTGAGGGTGGAGGCCGACTTCGTCCGTTTGCCAAGGTCGACGTTCGGCAGGTGTTGGGGTCCACTTGTTTCAGTGCGGGCGGGCCGGGTGATAGTTAATTTGTAAATATTGTAAATATTGAGATTGCAAAAAGTCCTACGTAATTGGCTTGGGTTTGGGGTGGTTTTGTACATAGTTATCACAGACATTTTGTTTGCTAGCGCAATGTATAGAATTCTGTAAATAGTTCAGCGTTATGTTTTTAACCGGTCAGGTTTAAGTTCTACTTTGTTTCTTCGTACCCGTTTCTACGTACGTTAAAAGCACACAATATAAAACAACACCCGGAACCCAAGCTTATCAGAAATTTCCGTTTGGGTTTTGTTCCTCAGTGCCTGTTTCTATGTACTTAAAAATTTGCTAATTTGTAGTTTTTCGTGAAAAAATTTGTAAATTGTCTTATGTAATTAACCTTTGTATATAGTCCTTTGTTCATAGTAACACAATTTTATGTTTGTAGGTGCATGTAAATAGTTTGCTGTTGCGTTTTTGCCCGGTCCGGTTTAGGTTCTCGCCCTTTGTTTCTAGTGTTAGTGTTGTTCTAGGGTTAGTTCAGGTCTTCGACGAGAGCAGACGTGTTTTCGTTTCGCTCTCGTCGTTTTTTCCGTGCTCAACTTGTATCACTGTGTGATAGCTATACTATATATTGCAATTGTGCTTAAAACCTTTAGCGTGCTTCATCCTAAATTTTGTCCTTTGTAAACCCTGGTCAGAGTTTTTCAGTTCAGGTCTTCGGCGAGTGCAGACGTGTTTCGTCGAGCTCTAGTTGCTTTTGTCCTGGGTAGGACGTTAAACTGCATCCGGTTGTGGAGCTTGTTAAAGCGTGGGGACAATGAGGTTACCCTTTGCCACAACTGCCTCCGGGGCACCCTTGGGCAAGGTGCACCTGTATTTGCCCCGGTGCTTTTTAAGTGCTGTTGCCTTTGGGCGTAGTGTTGCCTTTGGGCGTAGTGTTGCCTTTGGGGCGTAGTGTTGCCTTCGGGCGTAGTGTTGCCTTCGGGCGTGTTGTTGCCGTGGGGTGTGGAGTTGCCTTCGGGCGTGGTGTTTCCCAGCTCTGGTGTTTCCCAGTCCTGGGTAGGACTTTAAACTGCATCCGGTTGTGGAGTTTCTTTAAACGTGGGAGTAATGAGGTTACCCTTTGCCACAACTGCCTCCGGGGCACCCTTGGGCAAGGTGCACCTGTATTTGCCCCGGTGCTTTTTAAGTGCTGTTGCCTTCGGGCGTGGTGTTGCCTTCGGGCGTGGTGTTGCCTTCGGGCGTGGTGTTGCCTTCGGGCTTGGTGTTGCCGTCGGGCGTGGTGTTGCCTTCGGGCGTGGTGTTGCCCTCGGGCGTGGTGTTGTCTTTGGGTGTGTGGGCTTTGTGGGGCTTTGTTTTCAGTGTGGCCGGGGGGAGGTTGGTCTCTGGGGTATTTGGGTTGTCAGTGTGTGTGTGGTACTATTGTTGTAATGAACATAATTTTCTGTTTGATTTGGTGGTGTGTGGATAGTTTCGCCTTTATGTTCCTGTCCGATCCGGTTTGAGTTTTGTTTGTATGTGCCGTTTCGATGCACTTAAAAAGCTCCGCTTTGCCGTTCTCAACCTTATCACTGTGTGATAGCTGTACTACTTATTGCAATTGTGCATAAAACCTTATAGCGTGCTTGTGTTGTAGTTGATAAGTAGGTCTGGTCGTGTCCATTTGTTTGCGACCGCGCTTTGTTTCTGTGTAGCTTGTGTTTTTCTTACTTCATTCTCTTTTTTGTCCTTTGTAAAACTAGTTGAGTTAGGTAGTTAGATAGGGTTTAACGACACACCAACACGAATGTGTAAAACTAGTTGAGGTTTTTTTCTCCTTTCGTGCCCTCGAGCCACACAAAGTGAGCTTTTTAAGTACGTAGAAACAGGCACTGGCAAACTAAAGAAAAATCCCAAACCCAAACAAAACCATGACGGGTCACAAACACAAATGCTAAACAAACTATACATACCGTGCAACAGGGAACAAAAGAGTCTTTGTTACTACTAAACTCCAGTAACTGCCACTGCAGCCAACCCCAAAACAACTCCCACAACCACATACCACCCAAACAAATTCCGCCCACACGCCCAAAGGAAACACCACGCCCGAAGGCAACTCCACACCCCACTGCAACAACACGCCCGAAGGCAACACTACGCCCCAAAGGCAACACGACGCCCGAAGGCAACACCACGCCCGAAGGCAACACCACGCCCGAAGGCAACACCACGCCCCAAAGGCAACACCACGCCCCAAAGGCAACACCACGCCCCAAAGGCAACACCACGCCCCAAAGGCAACACCACGCCCCAAAGGCAACACTACGCCCGAAGGCAACACTACGCCCGAAGGCAACACTACGCCCAAAGGCAACACTACGCCCAAAGGCAACAGCACTTAAAAAGCACCGGGGCAAATACAGGTGCACCTTGCCCAAGGGTGCCCCGAAGGCAGTTGTGGCAAAGGGTAACCTCATTATCCCCACGCTTTAACAAGCTCCACAACCGGATGCAGTTTAACGTCCTACCCAGGACAATTTAGAGCTTTTTAAGTACGTAGAAACAGGCACTGGCAAACTAAAGAATCCCAAACCCAAACAAAACCATGACGGGTCACCAACACAAATACTAAACAAACTATACATACCGTGCAACAGGAAACAAAAGAGTCTTTGTTACTACTGAACTCCAGTAACTGCCACTGCAGCCAACCCCAAAACAACAGCAACAGCTTTTCTGTTCTTGCGCCAGAAAATATGAGGTTACTGACGACCTCGGCAAGTTCAACATCTGAAATTCAATTAACAGAATAAGAAACTGAGTCTGACAGATCATGGTTGTAAAGAGAGAAACTGACTGAACATTATGCAGCTGATCTACTAGTCAGTGAAGCCTGTATTTCTGTAGAGTATCCTTTGTTTAAACAGTTAGCTAAAGAGAGCTATGTGCACTGTTCCTTTTAATAGATGGCAGAAATAGTGATAACAGAAATGGAAGATGAGTTTCCCAACGTTGCCATTTTGTAGAAAGTTGGATTAATATTACCTGTGCCTTCAGCTGTTCAAAATGTCCTAAAAAGTAAACACAGAAATAGGCTTCAAAGTGAGTCATTGGAAACAGGTTGATGTGAATTAAAATGGAAGGCGGTGACTATAGAAAATTTGACTATCAGAAAGCATTCGTCGCATGGAATGCAATGAAGAGTAGACGCGCACATCAACTCCCAAACTGATCAGTGTCATGAAAATTGATTGCACTCTCAAAGAGACAAATGACTGATGGGATTGTGAATCATATGAATGTGATCGTGTGATGTACCAACCATGTAACATCATATGCAGAGAACGTTGAATGAAAGGTATTACATTCACAGATAAACTGAAAATTGTATGAAGTCAAATTTTACAGAGAAGAGAAGACAAAAAAAAAAAAAAAAAAAATACCTTAAGCAAGGTATCAATGGCAAGTAATGTTTGATTTAGCTTTTCTGAGTATCATCAACTGAAATGCAGCAACAATGGAGTGAATACAGTTAATGAACTGCACAGGGGTGCAGCTGAACAAACCAAAGTAATGATGATCATGAAGTAATAACAATATCTTCACAACTTATGAAAGGACACGTAAACTTTGAAATATTTCAACATTTTAACTGTCCCCCATAGTTTAAAATCCCCACCAAAAATTAAGAAGGGGGACCCCCCCCCCCCTCCCGATTTTTGGTGTAAATGTAAACACTGCGTCATAGGATGAACATCTTGTTCCTAAGATAAAGCAATACTTATGACCAGAAAGACCATAACAGATGCTTCAGGCTCTGAAAGAAGTGGCGACTGCCAAGAGACATAACTGACATAGGAATATCTACCTTCCTTTGGGCGTGTTGTTGCCTTCGGGTGTGTTTGTTGCCTTTGGGCGTGTGTTGGTTTGAGATTGTTAGCTTTTTACGTACGTAGAAACGGGCACGAAGAAACAAAGGAGAACTTAAAGCTGACCGGACAAAAATACAAAGGTGAACTATTTACAGAATTCTGTACATTGCGCTAGCAAACAAAATTTATGTGATAACTATGTACAAAACCACTCCGAACCCAAACTAGTTACATAGGACTATTTACAATCTCACTAGGCAAAACTATTTACATACCCATTTACATCAACAGAAGATTGTTCAGGTTGAGTCTGTTCAATTCTTTTTTGTAACTATGGGTGCTCCTTACGTGCTCCGGAACAAAACACCGGACGTGACATGAAACACAAGGACAACTATATACACCAGGCCAGCATTCATGTGGCCAACCCCCACTATTTACAGTATTAACAATGTGATGTGCTCTTTACATGCTTGTAGCCGGGCGGACCTAATGTGGAACAAAGCAAACCTATTTACACTGAACTACCAAAAAAACTTTGTGGCATGCATGGGCACAGACACAAACAGAACAGAAACCCCAAAAGAAAACGGGGACACAAAGGCAAAACCATTCACACTAAATACTCTGACTGGGACCTTATCTTTTTAATCCGTGGGCTCGGTACGGGCGTCCCAGAGTGATGGGTTCCCCTGTCTGATACTTCGCCCGAAGCCGACCTCTTTAATGCAGACTCTGGCCCCTCCCCCTCACACAAATCAAACCAACCCTCCCCTGAAGGTGGATCCTTTGGAGGAGGCTCTGAGGCACACTCCCCGCCATCCGACATCACCGAGTCTGAGGACAGATCGAGGTCCTCCCCTAATGTCATTATTTCAACCTGTCCGGGTGCCGCTGCCAACGATGGCGGACAGTCTGCCTCAGGAGTCCCAGTACCCCCCTCACACTGCTTAGAGGCAAGGAAGTCCTGCTCCACCTCAAGTGCCGCCTCCTCTAATTCCTGGGTTGAATATTGTGGGCCTGTTTGCGAGGGTTAAGGTGCCGACCCCACATCGGCACTGACATGAGCAGAGTACGATGTGGGGCAGGAACCAAACACATGTCCCTCCTCCCCACAGAGGTTGCACCGTACCTCGTTGGGACACTCTGCCTTGCCGTGCCCCAACTGCAAACATTTCCCACAACGTCTGTTGGGACACGACTTGGCTTCGTGCCCCTCCTCTCCACATCTAAAAGTACCTAATGTGGGCTTCGTGCAACTCCTCTCCACATCTAAAAGTACCTAATGTGGGCCTTGGAACCCCCTATGAAGAGGAACGATGGAATGTCCCTCACCAGTTCCATACGGAACTGTCTCTTGCCATTAAATACACCTTTCAACTCACCCGCAGTATATTTACACCACCGCATTTCAGAGACAGTTCCGTATTGACTAAGAACCCTCGCAACCAGGCGCTGATCGACCTCGAAGGGAAGGTAAAGCACCGTCACGGCCACAGAGCCATCATATGGAGTGACAGTGAGCCCCTCTACCCCCTTCAGGCATGACACACCCTTAACACGGGCAGCATCAGACTTAAACTTAAGGTCATACGTGTTGCGGGCCTCAAGCGCCTGCAACATCTCAATTTCTCCAATTTCGACACCATTGTATTTTAACACAGTAAACGCCTGTGGGGAAGGGACACTCACCCCAGACGAAAACTCCAACTTAACAATTGTGCTATCCCGA
>JAIZAY010000692.1:0-33517 GCA_029531755.1 Holothuria leucospilota
CCCCCGATCCAAATTCCAACATTACCGTTGAACAAACAGAAATTGCTACTTCACCTCGAGAGAACTCTGAGGACTACAACAGCCCTTTTAACATCACGGAACTTCTGTATTGCTCTCAAAAGAAGCATGATGTTGTCAACTGCCACTGGCGCCAGATGAAGTTTCACTATCAGTTTCTCAACACCTCCTTGACAGCTCTTTACTGGTGCTGTTAGATATTTTCAACGGTATATGGAGAAATGGACGAACTTTCCAGTTGCTTTGGCGGGAAGCCACCATCATTCCCATCCGCAAGCCGGGTAAAGGACCCGACAAAATCTACCTAAAGAAACTATACCGCCCTATTTCCCTCACTAGCGGTCGTGCAAGGACGATTGAACGAATGATTAATGGGCCCGTCTGGTTTGGTTCCTCAGAAACCAAACGTCTAATAATAACTAGATTATCAAAGTGGTATTTCGCCGGGGCTACAGTAGCCACTGATCAACTCGTCCGCCTTGAGTCAACAGTTCGTGCCGGATTTGTCCGTGGACGTAACCATTGTTGTTATCAGTATTTTTTCGACTGGAAAAGAATGACGAGCTGCTTGGGAAAACATGGCTATACTGAAAAGACTTGCAACCCAGTGCCGGGCTAAGGGGCAGAATTCCGCTGTTTTATTCTAAATATTTTCCTGCAAGATCGTGTGTTGTTCGTGTACGTGTGTGGAGCGTGTTTATCAGAGCTGCATAATCAGAGAATGGGTTTCCCCCAAGGTAGCATCCTGTCAGTCACATCTTTTCATCATAAAAATAAATAGCATCGCTAATGTGGTTAACGCTGGGATTGAGAAGTCTTTGTTTGTGGATGAACTTGTCTCTATTACCTTTTTCTCAAGGAAACATGAGGTCTATAGAGAGACTAATGCAAACTGCCTCTATCAATTAAGATCCAGCACTTGGGCTGAACAAAAAACGGGATTACCGTTTCTCTCAAACAAAGGACTGTTGTTGTATGCACTTCTGGCAACCGGAGAAGGTGCTCATTGCTGACCCAGACCTAAATTTGAAACGGTGTTCACATCCCATTGTTCCTCAGACCAAGTTCTTAGGCCTAATACTCGGAACCAGTAAGCTCAACTTCACAGGCCCATGTCGACCATTCTAAGGCGGACAGTCGCCAAGGAGCGCTGAACTGTTGAAGGTCGTCTCAAAGATGGACTGGGGCGCTGATCGTCCCGTCTTTGCTTCGGGACTTTACAGATCCCTTGTTGAGGTTCCAAACTTGATTATGGTTGTGTGTTTATTAGCTCTGCACGTGAGTCATAACCTCAGGAAACTTCCTCCCTAATCCATAACCAAGGCCTTCAAGATCTGCCTGGGAGCTTTCCGTTACCTCCCCCAATGCAGGAGTCCTTACATCGAAGCAGGGAAACGAGCGTAACCCAACCCTCCATATAAGATATGGAAAAGTTGTCACTCCAGTTTGCCCTCCAAACTGAGGAGTCATAGACAAAAACCGACCTTTGAGACGGCCTTTCAACCATAAGTTTAGTGACATATATGTGAGGAAACCATCCAGCTTATCCCTCCATTTGCTACTTCGCGTTGTGAGCAGCTTTAACCACAGGTGTGTACCAAACCTCGACTTCCGTAGCACCAGTGTCACCTTTGGCATCACTCCTCCCTGGACATTAGTCCAGCCCATTTATTGACTTAGCTTGAGGAAGTATCCATAAGAACTCAACAACTGAACTGGGTGTATCGTTGCCCAGCTTTAATGAACTGAGACAAAAGTTACCATCGTTATCATGCCATCTATACCGATGGGTTCCTCAAGGTTACGAAACAGGCGTCGCAAGCTGCAGCGACAAGCCAAGATGCATTTTTGCAAGTCAGACTACCGGATGATGCATCAATATTTACTGCCGAACTCCAGGCACTTAAGATGGCGTTCGAGCTGATCGAAACCTCGCACGACCGCCAGTTCATTGTGTTCACAGACTCGCTATCCAGCCTTTTGGCTCTTCACGGCCATGAGCAAAATTTGTTAGTTAGTTAGATAATATTTAACGACACACCAACACCAATGTGTTATATAGTGTCAACTAGATAAATTCGTTTCAAGTCCTCCCCTTTAGTCGCCTCTTACGACAGGCGGGGAATACCGTGGGCATATTCTACAACCCCCAGCCCACAGGGGGCCCAACCATGGGGGGGGGGACTTGCTCGGTTTTGTGGCGCCGACAACCCGCCAGTCATGGGATGAGTAATAACGGTATCATGTGCGCATTTTATAGGCGAGAGTTGGGGACAAACTACTCGCCACGCACTACCTCCTCACCCCACCTGGATGCAGTTTAACGTCATACCCAGGACGGGGCCATGAGCAAAAACACCCCTGTGTAACAGCTCTCCGGGAAGCTTACTCCAATTTGGTGAGACTGCAGAAGTCGGTTGTGCTCGCGTGGGTTCCGAGTCACGTGGGCATACACGGAAATGAAAAGGTAGACACGCTAGCTAAGGAAGCCCTACAGATGGACATTACCAACCTCCACGTACCCCACACTGATTACCGTCCTAACATCAACGGCTATATAAAATCAAAATGGCAGGAACTGTGGGATTCTTTCCCAGAGAACAAATTATACCAGGTCAAACCAACGGTCGGGTCGGTGTGCTTTTTAAGTGCATCGAAACGGCACATACAAACAAAAACAAAAACTCAAACCGGATCGGGCAGAAACACAAATGCAAACTATTTACAAACAACTAAATCAAACAGAAAATTATGTTCATTACAGTAATAGAACTATATGTACAAATATTTACATACACATATATACATATTTACAACATATTTACAACTGTGCTTTTTAAGTGCATCGAAACGGCACATACAAACAAAAATAAACTCAAACCGGATCGGGCAGAAACAAAAACGCAAACTATTTACACACTACTAAATCAAACAGAAAATTATGTTCATTACAGTAATAGCACAATATATACAGATATTTACATACTTTTTGCAACAACTTAAATACCTCACAGACCAACCTCCTTCCAGCCACCCCAAACCAGTATTTCCAACCCCTTGTAAGGGCACAGATATGTATACATGTACATATTTACAACATATTTACAACTGAAGTACCTCAGAAGCCACATATGTACAAACACAGTACTATTTACACATTACAGTCAATTCATATTTACAAAATCAATATTTACAAGTTGACTACCACCCGGTCCGCCCTCACTGAAACAAGTGGACCCCATCGCCTACCGAACGCCGACCTTGGCAAACGAACGAAGTCGGACTCAACCCTCGGGTCTGTGGGTAATGGGACCCCTAGAAAACGGAGAGATGATTTCGTACTGACTAGGGCACGAATCGGTCACACTTACCTAACACATGCTTATTTGCTCCACGGGGAAGAGAGACCATATTGTATCCCCTGTGATTGCGATGTCACCGTCAGTCTCATTCTCGTCGACTGCTATGAATACTCCCATATTCGTCAGAAATATTACAGTGTACCAGACCTGAAGACATTGTTTGAACACACGGACCCCACTCTCATCTTGGATTTTCTCAAAGAAAGTGGCCTTTACAGGAAATTTTGACATGATAACACATTTGCTTTTGTCAAGACTTTAGAATTTTGCCAAATGTTTTAATTCTTTTTTAGTTTTAGTTTTACCCTACCTTTACCCTGTTCTATCTAGCTGACACTACATAACACATTCGTGTTGATGTGTCGTTAAATCCAATCTAACATGTCACGTCCGGTGTTTTATTCCGGAGCACGTAAGGAGCACCCACAGTTACAAAAAGCATTGAACAGACTCAACCTGAACACTCTTCTGTTGATGTAAATGGGTATGTAAATAGTTTTGCCTAGTGAGATTGTGAATAGTCCTATGTAACAAGTTTGGGTTCGGGGTGGTTTTGTACATAGTTATCGCAGAAATTTTGTTTGCTAGCGCAATGTACAGAATTCTGTAAATGGTTCACCTTTGTATTTTTGTCCGGTCAGGTTTAAGTTCTTTGTTTCTTCGTGCCCGTTTCTACGTACTTAAAAAGAACAATTGTCACCACCAACAAACAAACCCGCCGCCGACAGTGACCACCGCCCCGACCCCAACCCTACACCAATCCCCGAAGTCAGTTCAGGTCTTCGGCGAGTGCAGACGTGTTTTCGTTTCGCTCTCGCCTTGTCCAATTTCGGACCATGATGCAGTTACTGTCTCCTTCCAACCCCCAGAGTCATGGCCAGCAGGGAGGGGGTTCTGGAAAATGAACACAGATATTCTAACGGAGGCTGAATATTGCAAACAGTTTAAGGCCAGGTACGAAGGGTGGCGAACATTGAGGTCTGCCTTTTCAACAGATTTAGAGTGGTGGGACGACGTAAAGTCCCGTATCAAACATTTTACAGTTGAATACTGTGTAGCAAGAGCTCGTCGAAGAAGGGAGGAGTTCCTCTCGCTCTGCTCTAGGGAGAGGAACGGGGACCCCTCCGCACTTCACGCAATCCAGCAGTATCTTGATGAAAAACTACACGGAGCCCGCGTTCGTGCTCGCGTGCATTGCGTGGAGGCAGAGGAAAAACCAACCATCAAGTTCTACCGGGACGTCACAAAGTATGCCATCGATCGCCGCATAAAAAGAGTCCGTGACGTCCACGGTGTGGTACCATAAGGACCCTCTCGACATCGTAGAAGTATTTAAAAGCTTCTATGAGCAGCTATATACTCAGGCAGATTCGATGAAGGCCTTCAAAAGTCCCTGTTAGATAATATTGATAAGACCCCATCTAGAGATCAGAACGATGAACTTGGTTCCCGTTGACTGTTGACGAGCTCTGGAAGGCAGTGGCAAAGATGAAAGGCGGAAAGGCGCTGGGTCCGACGGTAATTCCGATGGAATTCTATAAAACGCTTCTGGGGTACCGTTGGACACGATCTCCGCGATGTATTCGTCTCTGATTTCCTTGCTGGCTCATTGAGCCCCTCGCAGCGCACAGGCGTGATAACTTTGTTGCCCAAGTCAGGAGACCCTCCTAGAACCGAAAAAATAAAACGGCCAATCACCCTGTTAAATGTAGACTACAAGATTCTAGCGAAAGCCCTTTGTAACAGGCTAGGCACAGTTATGCCAGATCTTGTAGGGGTCCTTTCAGACATGTGCGGTGCGGGGACACAGTATTCAGCAGAACCTCTGGTTGGTGGCGGGACTTAGTGAATACGTGATGGACCGTGATCTCCCATGTGCGCTTGTCTCCCTCGATCAGGAAAAGGCCTTCGACATGGTTGATCACGGATTCCTCTTTAAAATTTTGCAGAAGTTTAGTTTGAATCCAGTTTTTGTTAAATGGACCTCCCTATTGTATAATAGCGTATACAGTCGGGTATCGTTAATGGCCTACCCTCGGACCCCTTCAGAGGTCCAACGTGGGGTACGGCAGGGGTGCCCCCTATCACCTCTACTCTATGTATTGTTTAGTGAATCCCTTGCAAGAGCACCTTCCAAGTTGAGCCTTTGTTTCGACCATTTCACATACCTGGTGGTGCTGAAGTTAAGTGCCTTCAGTATGCTGACGATGTCACATGCGTAATCTCCGACCTAGCTTCCTTCAGGGCCCTTACTGGCACGTGTTCTAACTTTCAAAGAGCCACAGGTGCCAGACTGAAACCCCACTAAGACCAAAGGACTCCGTCTAGGTAAGTGGCGGTCGAAAAAACTGCCCTTTGCGGCATCATGGGTAGACGACGCCATAAAGATCAATGGTATATGGTTTGGTTATGGTTCACGCCGAGTTACTTACCTGAATGAGAAAGTGGCCCTAGTGGTGGCTAGGTTGAAGGACTTCGGCGATCGCCACATTAGCCTGTTGGGAAAGGTAACAGATATCAATCGTTTTATTTACCCTCTCTTGTGGAATCCGTGCACTGTTCTGGCTGCACCAGAGCGTGTCTTGGTGCGACGCGAGAGGGCTGTGTTTAGTTTTTTATGGTCAGGGGGGACGGAGCTGGTTAGAAGAGGGGTGGTATACCAGGATGTTAGGCGCGGAGGGTTGGGCCTTGTGCATTTTCCTTCCAAGCTCCGTTTTCTCCTGACCAAGTGTGTTTACAGTGCTGTGGACAGCAGAATGCCTTTTGTCTATTTTGTCCGTTATTGGGGGGGATTATCATTCCGTCGGTTCTTTCCCTCCCTGTTTAGTAACAGTGAACCCCACAGCTGGAGACCCACGGGGGCATACAGTCAAATGAGGGAAACGCTCCGTATTATGTCAACAGTGGGGGATGTTTCACAGTCAAGTGCAAGGGACCTATACCGGGCTGTTTTTGATGAATTGGTTGGCCAGGTCCAACCCAACCACTTTGCTTCAGGGCCGGAAGTGTGGCGTGTAGTCCACAGCAGATCATTAGATTACCGCAGGCGAGACCTGTTGTGGCGAATCGCACATGACGCCATTGTAACTAATCTCAAGCGCCTTCGGTGGCGTCTTGGAGATGGTATTTGCCCCCGCACAAGATGCACAAAGTGGGAGAGTGTGTCACATGTGTTGTCTTTTTAAGTGCATCGAAACGGCACATACAAACAAAAACAAAAACTCAAACCGGATCGGGCAGAAACATAAATGCAAACTATTTACAAACAACTAAATCAAACAGAAAATTATGTTCATTACAGTAATTGAACTATATGTACAGATACTTACATACACATATATACATATTTACAACATATTTACAACCAAGCACCTCACAAGCCACCCACATACAAACACAGCCCCATTTACAAATTACAAAATGTGTGTCACATGTGTTTTGGCAGTGTGACTATGTGGCTCTATTCTGGGAATGGTTTCAAGTCCTGACTGACCGCCTAACGTTGTGTAACATCTGGGCTGTCAGCCAGGACTATGCTTTGTATGGTCTTTCACCTCCGCCATGCAATACAAGTGTTCAGGACATACTTACCTTTGTTTCGGCCTCCATAAAGCTAGCCTTATGGAGAGACCGATGTAACATTGTTTTTAGGGGGGTGGGGAGGCCTGCTGATGTCGTCCTGGCGTCGGTGAGGGCGGAGGTTAAGCTGAGGGTGGAGTCGGACTTCGTCCGTTTGCCAAGATCGGCATTCGGTAGGCGGTGGGGTCCGCTTGTTTCGGTGAGGGCGGGCCGGGTGGTAGTCAACTTGTAAATATTGATTTTGTTTGTAAATATGGAACTACTGTAATTTGTAAATGGGGCTGTGTTTGTATGTGGGTGGCTTGTGAGGTGCTTGGTTGTAAATATGTATATATGTGTATGTATCTGTACATATAGTTCTATTACTGTAATGAACATAATTTTCTGTTTGATTTAGTTGTTTGTAAATAGTTTGCGTTTATGTTTCTGCCCGATCCGGTTTGAGTTTTTGTTTTTGTTTGTATGTGCCGTTTCGATGCACTTAAAAAGCGCTCTCGCCTTGGCTATATACTATATAATTTTACGTGCTTAAAGGCGGACACGACCAAACGGTACAACGTTATTTCTTAGGTGTGTTGTCTTGTGTTGGCGAGGGCTTGGTCTGGTTGGGTTTCTCCGACCACGCCTGGTTTTTCTGTGTAATTTAGGTTGGGTTTCTTTATTTTTTTCTTGAACAGTGTTTATTATAGTTTTGAGGTTTTTTCCTTGGGTTCGCGTGGCCTAGTGCCACTCTCACTTGCTGCTATGCCCGGAGGTCGGGATAGCAGCATCGTTAAGTTACAGTTTGAGTCGAGGGGGAATGTTACACCCCAGCAAGTTTTCTCTGTGTTGAAGAACAATAAGGTAGAAGTTAAGGACATACAGATGTTGCAGGCCCTTGCACCCCGGAATACATATGACCTGAAGTTCCGGACTGATGCTGCCCGAATCAAGGGGGTTTCCTCCATTAAGGGAGTGGAGGGTCTCACTGTCACCCCATATGATCGCTCTGTGGTGGTGACAGTGTTGTACCTCAATTCTGAGGTAGGTCAGGGCCTGGTGGCGAGGGTTCTAGGGCAGTACGGAACTGTCTCTGACTGGCGTTGGGTCAAGTACAATGAAGGTGAATTGGCCGGTATTCTCAACGGGAAGAGACGGTTCCGTATGGAGCTGGAAGGGACATTTCCTCCGTCCTTTTCATAGGGGGTTCAAAGGCCCACATCAGGTATTTTGGCCAGCCCCGCACTTGTTTTCAATGTAGAGAGGAGGGGCACGAGGCCAAGTCATGTCCCAACAAGCGATGCGGCCGGTGCCTGCAGTTGGGGCATGACAAGGCAACCTGTCCCAACGAGGTGCGGTGTAACCTGTGTGGGGAGGAGGGACATGTTTCTGGTGCCTGCCCCACGTCATACTCTGCACGAGCTAGTGCAGATGTGGAGCCGGCAGGTGAACCCTCGCATTCAGGCCCAGAACCGATGATGGAGGAACCCAGGTCCCCTTCACCTGATGAGGTGGCACATCAGGTGGAACAAGACTTCCTAGCTTCCAAGGAATGTGAAGTGGTCTCTGGGAACCCAGAGGTAGGCCCTTCTCTACCTTCCCCATCAGCACCTGAGGCACCCTCCCCATCAGCTCCTGGGGAGGCCGGAATTTCAACAGTGGAGAAAGACCTTAATCTTTCATCAGACTCAGAGTCTGACACTGCCATGTCAGATGTTGGAGGACCTGCCTCAGAGCCTCCACCAAAGGTCCCACCATCCGGGGAGGACTGGTTTGATTTGTGTGAGGGGGTTCAATCAGAATCTCAGTTAAAAAGGTCGGCCTCAGGCGAGGTGTCAGACCAGGGAGTCCATCCTATTATGCCACCAGCACCAAACAAATAAAAAGGCCAGGTCAGAGACGGTTTTGTAGTTACACATTACACATGCAATCATGACTGGTCCTCTGTCCCTCATGACCCTATACGTTAATGGCATGAGGGACAGTCGGAAACGGTCAAGAATATTCCAGTTTTGCAAATCATTAGGCGTGGACTTCGTTTTCCTCCAGGAGACTCACATTGTTAATGAGGACGACGTCTACACCTGGTCCTATGAATGGGGTGGGGGTTTGCACGCTTCCTTTGGTTCCTCGTCTTCTTGTGGATCTGTTATTTTCGTTTCACCCAGATGGACTTCCCTGGTCGGAAAAGTTGATCATGATCATGAGGGCCGGGTGATATGCATCACCATAAAACATCCCTGTGGGAACTTCATCCTATGTAATGTTTACGCACCCAATCAGCCTACAGACAGAAGAGATTTTTTTACTACCCTTCCATCCTTCGTTCCTGGCTGTGCCCCTTGTATCCTAGCTGGAGACTTTAACTGCGTTCCCGACACACAGTTCGACAGAATGTCTACGTGCACATCTTGGAGCTGTGGTGTCGGCATGGAGGAATTGGACATGTTTACAAAGAATCACGACATGGTTGACGTTTGGAAAGTGCAACATCCCGGCTTGTCCGTGTTCACTTGGCACCGCCCTGATGGCATGGACGCCTCAAGGTGCGCTTTTTAAGTGCATCGAAACGGCACATACAAACAAAAAACAAACTCAAACCGGATCGGACAGGAACATAAATGCAAAACTATCCACACACCACCAAATCAAACAGAAAGTTATGTTCATTACAACAATAGAACCACACACACACACTGACAACAACCCAAATACCCAACAGACCAACCTCCCCCCGGCCACCCTAAAGCAATAATACTACAAACCGCCAACCAAAAAACCAGACACCAACAACAGGGGCCATGAGGGGTCCGGTGCGGGGTCCACCTGCCACGAGGGGTCCGGGGTGGAGTCAACTTGCTATATTTACACTATGTACACTATATACACTATTTACACTATTTACACAAAAACAAAAAACTGAACAAAACTGGGCCAAAAATACAGGCGCACCTTGCCCAAGGGTGTCCCGGAGGCAGTTGTGGCAAAGGGTAACCTCATTATCCCCACGCTTTAACAAGCTCCACAACCGGATGCAGTTTAACGTCCTACCCAGGACGCCTCAAGGTTGGACCGGGTGTACTCTCCGCCTGCTCTGTCACTGAGTGACTGTGAAGTTGTTGCATGTCCAATTTCGGACCATGATGCAGTTACTGTCTCCTTCCAACCCCCAGAGTCATGGCCAGCAGGGAGGGGTTCTGGAAAATGAACACAGATATTCTAACGGAGGCTGAATATAGCTAACAGTTTAAGGCCAGGTACGAAGGGTGGCGAACATTGAGGCCGGCCTTTTCAACGGGTTTAGAGTGGTGGGACGACGTAAAGTCTCGCATCAAACAGTTTACAGTTGAATACTGTGTAGCAAGAGCTCGTCGAAGAAGGGAGGAGCTCCTCTCGCTTTGCTCTAGGGAGAGGAATGGGGACTCCTCCGCACTTCACGCAATCCAGCAGTATCTTGATGAAAAACTACACGGGGCCCGCGTTCGTGCTCGCGTGCATTGCGTGGAGGCGGAGGAGAAACCAACCATCAAGTTCTACCGGGACGTCACAAAGTATGCCATCGATCTCCGTATAAAAGGAGTCCGTGACGTCCACGGTGTGGTACGTAAGGACCCTCTCGACATCGTGGAGGTATTTAAGAGCTTCTACGAGCAGCTATATACCCAGGCAGATGTCGATGAAGGCCTTCAAAAGTCCCTATTAGATAATATTGACGAGACCCCCTCTAAAGATCAGAACGATGAACGTGGTTCCCTGTTGACTGTTGACGAGCTCTGGAAGGCAGTGGCGAAGATGAAAGGCGGAAAGGCGCCTGGGTCCGACGGTATTCCGGTGGAATTCTATAAACGTTTCTGGGGTACCGTTGGACATGATCTCCGCGATGTATTCTTCTCTGCCTTCCTTGCTGGCTCATTGAGCCTCTCGCAGCGCACAGGCGTGATAACTTTGTTGCCAAGTCAGGAGACCCCCTCGAACCGAAAAATAAACGGCCAATCACCCTGTTAAATGTAGACTACAAGATTCTGGCGAAAGCCCTTTGTAACAGGCTAGGAACAGTTATGCCGGATCTTGTAGGGTCCTTTCAGACATGTGCGGTGCGGGGACACAGTATTCAGCCGAAACCTCTGGTTGGTGCGGGACTTAGTTTGAATACGTGATGGACCGTGATCTTCCATGTGCGCTAGTCTCCCTCGCTCAGGAGAAAGGCCTTCGACATGGTTGATCACGGATTCCTCTTTAAATTTTGAAGAAATTTAGCTTGAATCCATTTTTGTTAAATGGATCTCCTTACTGTATAAATAGCGTATACAGTCGGGTTATCGTTAATGGCCTACCCTCGGACCCCTTCAGAGTCCAACGTGGGGTACGGCAGGGGTGCCCCCTATCACCTCTACTTTATGTGTTTTTTTAGTGAATCCCTTGCAAGAGCCTTCCAAGTTGAGCCTTTGTTTTCGACCATTTCCTATACCCGGTGGTGCTGAAGTTAAGTGCCTTCAGTATGCTGACGATGTCACTTGCGTAGTCTCCGACCTGGCTTCCTTCAGGGCCCTTACTGGCAGGTTGTCTAAGTTTCAAAGAGCCACAGGTGCCAGACTGAACCCCACTAAGACCAAAGGACTCCGTCTAGGTAAGTGGCGGTCGACAAAACTGCCCTTCACGGCATCATGGGTAGACGACGCCATAAAGATCAATGGCATATGGTTTGGCTATGGTTCACCCGAATTACTTACTGGAATGGAGAAGTGAACCTGGTGGAGGCTAGGTTGAAGGACTTCGGCGATCGCCACATAAGTCTGTTGGGGAAGGTAACAGTTATCAATCGTTTCATTTACCCCCTCTTGTGGTATCCAGGCACTGTTCTGGCTGCTCCAGAGGGTGTCCTGGTGCGACTCGAGAGGGCTGTGTTTAGTTTTTTATGGTCAGGGAAGACGGAGCTGGTTAGAAGAGGGGTGGTTTACCAGGATCTTAGGCGCGGAGGGTTGGGCCTTGTGCATTTTCCTTCCAAGCTCCGTTTTCTCCTGACCAAGTGTGTTTACAGTGCTGTGGACAGCAGAATGCCTTTTGCCTACTTTGTCCGTTACTGGGGGGGATTATCATTCCGTCGGTTCTTTCCCTCCCTGTTTAGTAACGGTGAGCCCCACAGCTGGAGACCCACGGGGGCATACAGTCAAATGAGGGACACGCTCCGTATTATGTCAACAGTGGGGGACGTTTCGCAGTCAAGTGCAAGGGACCTATACCGGGCTGTTTTTGATAAATTGGTTGGCCAGATCCAATCCAGCAACTATGCCTCAGGGCCGGATGTGTGGCGCGTAGTCCACAGCAGATCATTAGATTACCGCAGGCGAGACCTGTTGTGGCGAATCGCACATGACGTCATCGTAACTAATCTCAAGCGCCTTCGGTGGCGTTTGCCCCCGTATAAGATGCACAAAGTGGGAGAGTGTGCCACATGTCTTTTGGCAGTGTGACTATGTGGCCCTATTCTGGGAATGGTTTCAAGTCCTGACTGATCGCCTAACGTTTTGCAACACCTGGGCGGTCAGCCAGGACTATGCTTTGTATGGTCTCTCACCTCCGCCATGCAATGCAAGTGTTCAGGGCATACTTACCTTTGTTTCGGCCTCCATAAAGCTGGCCTTATGGAGAGACCGATGTAATATTGTATTTAGGGGGGTGGGGAGGCCTGCTGATGTCGTACTGGCGTCGGTGAGGGCGGAGGTTAGGCTGAGGGTTGAGTCCGACTTCGTTCGTTTGCCAAGGTCGGCGTTCGGTAGGCGATGGGGTCCACTTGTTTCAGTGAGGGCGGACCGGGTGGTAGTCAACTTGTAAATATTGATTTTGTAAATATGAATTGACTGTAATGTGTAAATAGTACTGTGTTTCTACATATGTGGCTTCTGAGGTACTTCAGTTGTAAATATGTATATGTATACATATCTGTGCCCTTACAAGGGGTTGGAAATATTGGTTTGGGGTGGCTGGAAGGAGGTTGGTCTGTAAGGTATTTAAGTTGTTGTAAATAGTATGTAAATATCTATGTTTATGTACAGTTTATCTGTGCCGTTACAAGGGGTTGTAATATTGGTTTGGGGTGGCTGGAAGGAGGTTGGTCTGTAAAGTACTTTTGTCGTTGCAAAAAGTATGTAAATATCTGTATATATAGTTCTATTACTGTAATGAACATAATTTTCTGTTTGGTTTAGTAGTGTGTAAATAGTTTGCGTTTTTGTTTCTGCCCGATCCGGTTTGAGTTTATTTTTTGTTTGTATGTGCCGTTTCGATGCACTTAAAAAGCACACCAATCCCCGAACACCACAAACCTTTTCTTTTAACGCACATAGAAACAGGCACGAAAAACAAAGAAACGAAAACACGTCTGCTCTCGTCGAAGACCAGAACTGAACGCAACAAAGTATATATATATATATATATATATATATATATATATATATATATATATATATATATATATATATATATATATATATATATATATATATATATAACAAGCAGGTAGAAACTGTAATGAACATAATTTTCTGTTTGATTTAGTTGTTTGTAAATAGTTTGCTTTATGTTTTTGCCCGATCCGGTTTGAGCTTTTGTTTTTGTTTGTATGTGCCGTTTCGATGCACTTAAAAAGCACAGAACTGCAGAAGATGAAAAAAAATCTTTTCGTGTGGTTCATGTAAACTATCCCAAATCAGAATCAATGATTTTGAAAACACCAAATAAGCTTTCACAAAAAAAAAGGAAGAAAAGGTTTCCGCAAGATGATTCAAATCTGCTGCCCAGCTTTTCTGTTCTTGCGCCAGAAAATATGAGGTCACTGACGACCTCGGCAAGTTCAACATCTGAAATTCAATTAACAGAATAAGAAACTGAGTCTGACATATCATGGTTGTAAAGAGAGAAACTGACTGAACATTATGCAGCTGATCTACTAGTCAGTGAAGCCTGTATTTCTGTAGAGTATCCTTTGTTTAAACAGTTAGCTAAAGAGAGCTATGTGCACTGTTCCTTTTAATAGATGGCAGAAATAGTGATAACAGAAATGGAAGATGAGTTTCCCAACGTTGCCATTTTGTAGAAAGTTGGATTAATATTACCTGTGCCTTCAGCTGTTCAAAATGTCCTAAAAAGTAAACACAGAAATAGGCTTCAAAGTGAGTCATTGGAAACAGGTTGATGTGAATTAAAATGGAAGGCGGTGACTATAGAAAATTTGACTATCAGAAAGCATTCGTCGCATGGAATGCTTTTTAAGTGCATCGAAACGGCACATACAAACAAAAAACAAACTCAAACCGGATCGGACAGGAACATAAATGCAAAACTATCCACACACCACCAAATCAAACTGAAAGTTATGTTCATTACAACAATAGAACCGCACACACACACTGACAACCCAAATACCCAACAGACCAACCTCCCCCCGGCCACCCTAAAGCAATAATACTACACACCGCCAACAACCAAAAAACCAGACACCAACAACAGGGGCCACGAGGGGTCTGGGGCGGCGCCCACCTGCAACGAGGGGTCCCGGGTGGAGTCAACTTGCTATATTTACACTATGTACACTATATACACTATTTACACAAAACAAAAAACTGAACAAAACTGGGCCAAAAATACAGGCGCACCTTGCCCAAGGGTGTCCCGGAGGCAGTTGCGGCAAAGGGTAACCTCATTATCCCCACGCTTTAACAAGCTCCACAACCGGATGCAGTTTAACGTCCTACCCATTCGTCGCATGGAATGCAATGAAGGGTAGACGCGCACATCAACTCCCAAACTGATCAGTGTCATGAAAATTGATTGCACTCTCAAAGAGACAAATGACTGATGGGATTGTGAATCATATGAATGTGATCGTGTGATGTACCAACCATGTAACATCACATGCAGAGAACGTTGAATGAAAGGTATTACATTCACAGATAAACTGAAAATTGTATGAAGTCAAATTTTACAGAGAAGAGAAGACAAAAAAAAAAAATACCTTAAGCAAGGTATCAATGGCAAGTAATGTTTGATTTAGCTTTTCTGAGTATCATCAACTGAAATGCAGCAACGATGGAGTGAATAAAGTTAATGAACTGCACAGGGGTGCAGCTGAACAAACCAAAGTAATGATGATCATGAAGTAATAACAATATCTTCACAACTTATGAAAGGACACGTAAACTTTGAAATATTTCAACATTTTAACTGTCCCCCATAGTTTAAAATCCCCACCAAAAATTAAGAAGGGAGACACCCCCCCCCCCGATTTTTGGTGTAAATGGAAACACTGCGTCATAGGATGAACATCTTGTTCCTAAGATAAAGCAATACTAATGACCAGAAAGACCATAACAGATGCTTCAGGCTCTGAAAGAAGTGGCGACTGCCAAGAGACATAACTGACATAGGAATATCTACCTTCGCATCTTTAAACTGTCGATTACCAGGTATTAATACATCACTTGGCTAACACTCATAAAAAAGTTCCTATATCCTGTTTCTTGTTTACAGTGCAGGCTTCTCAATAGATGAGGTACCCAACTGCCAATATTGGAGAGTCGAAGTGTTCAACTCACCACAAGTGTAGCGATTAGCGTACAGAAAAATGAAAACAGACATTTTTAGTTCAATATTTAGTAAAAACCTGCTAATGAACAGGCATGCAAACTCCAAGCTACATTTTTTCATTCTTTTAGCCTGCAATGTTGAACATTATAGGAGTCATGATTCCAGGTAAAATGGAGTTGTTACGCCCCCCCCCCCCCCCGCAGGATTCAGGACGCTTAAGCATAGTCAGGCAACCCCACTAGCCCACATGCCACTTGCTAGGAAACAAGTTATACAGCTATAGTGTCCCAAGACATGCATTTTAAAGATATAAAAATGAATAAAATAATTGTACAGATCAATGTGAAAGCTATTTGGAATATATGCATAAGGTTGTCATCTCTTCCATATCAGTGAATGAAATTTCTTACAAATTGGTAATTGTAAAGAGACGATTGTTAGTTGGCGTTGCAGCATATAGATTCTAGACGCCGTGTAATGCATGAAAGTTGACTGGCTACAGTTTTGTAACCTGAATGTGCTACTTAACTTGCACAAGGAATTTACCAAAAATACTGGGAAATGTTGGATGGAGATTGGATTTGATGGCAACATTGTCCAGCCACAAAATTAAAAACTGGTAGGTAATTGACTGCATAAAAGATCTTACGCCCAAGACACCTCCCTTCACTGAAAAATCCAACAATGCAATATTCATTCACTGAAGTGCATGTGACATTCATTATGTGGAGCTCTTCTCAGAAACATGGTTAGCCTCAAGGAAAGTAATCTTTACAGGAAAGACTCCCGAATTCGCTTTTGTCTAGACCTTTCAGTAGAATTCGCCCCATCCATGCACCTTTTTAGTCGATTTTCTCCCCCATTACCTTTTTTTTTTGTCTGGCTGACACTACATAACACATTCTGGTGTGTCGTTAAACCCCATCTAACCAAACTCAAGGAGTTCTGCACATAACATTTTTTTTCTAGCTACACTACTACCTTTTGATAGGAGCAGACTGCAAGGAACTTGGAATCATGGCTTGACAAAGCCAGAGTAGTTAGATTTTAGCCTACCGACAATATCCAGATATAAATCTCTCGGTGGAATCCCTTCCTCAAGAAAGATAAAAACGAGAGGTAACATTCAAAGCAAATAGACCGAGTTACACCGTCGTTGGCTCCCAGTTGTCTCACTGTCTGTCAAATACGAAAAAATGCACGAGTATATCATGCAGGTTACGTTCTTGTTCTCATTGTCTTACATGTCCTTCATAGATAAGTGCTTATGATTAACTTACGCTTAGCATCATCGTCTTCAACGCTTTCTTCAACCAATGATTTTCTACGTTTATCCTTTCTCGGTTTAGAGCACTTAGCCTTCTGCAACTTCCTCCGCGGTGTCTCATGTGGTAGTTCTACTTCATCTATTTAAAGAACAGAGAAATTCGGGACACATTATTAAATGATATACAGTATAATACGTTTGGCCTGTGGTATGCCATTCATACCCAAAATTATGGCTAATTTGAACGTAAAACTATATGCAACTCCAAGTTCATTTCCACATACATTAAAAGTTGATTAAATACAAAATTTCATATATAACAAAAGTTCTTTATACAGGAGTACAGATAAAACATGAACAAAGTAGTGATCGAGTAGTTTGAAGTACTACTTTAACATACAGATTGCTACACATAACATAAATAAGTCGTTAACAAGTGTATCACCAAAGAGATGTTTGTCAGCTCACCTTCAGATTGCCCGTCACTTTCCTCAGGTTCGGAGGACTTTCCTCAACATTTCCCGGAGTGATGTCAATATCTACAAAACAGTCAAATGTTTTATCATTTTTTAAGATAGTACGCAGTGCAGAATACAGGTAATACAGAATACATATGAATATCTCATAAATGAAAGGGTAACTTAACGCTAATGTGCGTAAATCCCTTATCAAATCAAATGGAATGTGGATAAGTATTTTTCCGTTTGATAACATGTTAAATGTACATTGTAAGCTAATACTATAAACACCAACTTTGCAAAGAGGTTATATACCCCACATGTGATCTAGGGTGAAATCAATTGTTTTCAACCACCGAGGTCTTCATAGATGCAAATGTACTGGGTTATTTCTCTCATATGCAGTCCGTATCCTAGTCTGCATAAAACAGTGCAATGCTGAATAATAATAGAAAAGCATTTCCCTTTTTATTATGAACATTGAATTTTTACCGAGCAATGTTACCCATGAGGGCCATCACTGATTCCAGTAATGCAATTCTCATATTCCGAACTGGATAATAACAGCTGCACATTGTCCACATTTATTGCAGTCTGCATAATGTCACTCACACAAATTTAAGCATGAAGACCATATGCATACAGCACGAAAATTTTCCCTTTCTTGCACCAGCAGGCAAAAACTTGCAGTTGACATGCATGCGCATACTATGTACATGCTTACATGCACGCATCCAAAAGCATGTATTTATGCATGCATATATTCACCTTCATGCATGGTTTTTCATTCAAGAGCAATCTACACTTTCCCCATCTGAACTGAGTTTAAAAAAAGAAAATTGTTGAGTTGGTTAGCCACTCGACATCACGTTGTAATGTACAGGCTATAGCTAGGCCTCTCATATTTTTGGTTGTTTAGCATCATGAACAGCTGCTCCCATGGCCTGACTTATGAAGATGAGAAATACCAGGCTATTAAAGGGAAAGGTAAGCAAAATTGTAGTCCTATATGAAACAGTCAAACTGGGTTACGCCTATAAGTACATTCAAATATCAGGCAGACTATAAAAGCAGGCTAGACTTTTGTATGGCCCAGAATGGTACAAGACTACTAAAAACGGAACCAGCTTGTATTCTGGATAGGAAGACTCTGGCACAGCCCTGATAGGGGGCCTCGACTGTATTGTGAAGTATATTGTGGGTACGGAGAGAAGATATTGGCACTGGCACATAGTGAATAGTAAGACTGTGCCACACAGTACCGTCCCTAGTACCCTATGCAGCTGCTACTAAGGGTGACACTTCAATTGACCTTAAAATAAGTTCTAACCTAGTTTATAGGTACCAAAATCACATGGTAAAGTATGAAACCAGTCTTGGAACAGTTATTGGTATTCACCACCCGTGTCGCTTTTCCCCATTTTCGTGCAGTATTGCTATTGTAAAATTTACATTCAAAGCAGATATCTCCTATGCGATACTTATTATCTTATTTGCCATGAACAGGGACACAGTTTCAGTACTGTTTAATGGAATATCTAGTATTTTACCTAAAGATGAAACGACCTTTTATTGGTCAATGTTGAGAACTAGTATATTGGTATCTAAGAAATCGACTATTTGCAATATGGGTACAATAGTATATGTGACATTGTATACTTCACATGAAATTCACATTTTAGAAAAGCAAGAAATGGAGAAGGGTTTATTGAATTAATGAAGCTTAAAGTACGAGAAAGACCGAGGTGACGTATAGGCTTCAAAAGGCAGTTGACACTTAAAATTGAAACAATTGATTTCTTCAGCTTCACTTCAGGACATCTCCTATTAAACATCCAGTCTTTGTACCTAGTGAACCATCCATTTCAATCCATCTGAACTCTCATAGTGTTGGGTTGTTCATACTTTATGTACTCTCCCATTAACATCCAGATCACCTGAAGTGCACCCTGAATACATGAAAACTGTTCCTCATTCAACTGCCATCAGCAGCTTGGCCACTTTGGCAGTCAATGGTAGACTCACGGAGTCGATAGGACAGCCCATGGATGTCAATATTGTGCCTTAAATTATTTGACATCCATTCAATCTCCCCTTCTTCAAGGCCCAGCAACTGTGAAAGAATCATTTTTTCCTACCAGGAAAAAAAAAATCATTTCAAATGTTTCGATCAACATTTTACCTGAAGTGTAGTAGGTGTGTACTTTCGCATTTTTGTTGTTGAAACCAACTCAGGCTTCTCGCACCCAGCTTCAACTGCCATATCACGAATAACCTGAAGAACAGAATTATGAATGCAAATGAATTTGTAGGCTATACTTTCATTTATACACTTGTATGAACTAAACGGCTGGTCAATTAATTCCTGCATCGAAATGCACTCTATTACAAGTTGTTGAATTTCCATTTTGAGCTAAGAGATTGCCATGCTTTACTTTTGGGGGTGGCGGTGGGCGTAGCAGCATACCTGACATAATAAAGGTAGAAGAATGTTTAAGTGATAGTGCTTATAACATTCCAAGTACAAGAATCAAGAGTGATTCCTACAATGGAACCTACTGCCGTTGTGCGTGATGCTCCGCATAAGCAATGGAGTTAGGGAAAACAAGCAAGTGAGCCACAACTGGAAAAAAAAAAAAAGGCCAAAAAAAAAAAAAAAAAAGGCAAAAAAGAAAAAAAAAAAAAAAAAAAAAGCCGTGGCCGGCTCGACTTGAACCAATTGGCTGGAAACCTTTAAACCCCATCTAACTAACTGATCAAGTAATGTGCGTAAATACAAAACTCTACTGTAGGGCTATGCATGACTAGATTACCCCCACGTGTTTGTAAAAAAAAGTGTCACAGTAACGCACAGTTTTAATTTTAACTTAGATGGGATTTAACGACACACCAACACGATTGTGTTATAGTTAATTTTATTGTAATTTTAACTTAAAACTTAAAAAAGGCCGTATCAAGCCGTCTGCTAAAAATGTGACATTTTCATTGGCCAGCCCTATACAAGAACTCTCAGGATGGCTATAACTCAAGGCTTGTCAAAACAATAGTGGACTCTGACATGCTGAAAAAAAAAAAAAAAAAAAAAATTCTAGAGCAACACTGTATGCTATGCAGAAAATCTCTAACGTTTCATGTCATCGCCCTTGAAAATGGATCAGATACAGTTGACTTTTAATTGCCATTGTCAGAACTGCAACCAGTTATCATCTCATCCTTAGCAAACGTCTAAATCTTACATTTGGTTACCATTTTATGTGTACATTTTGAATAGTTAAAACATCAGGTACTTTGAGGTCATATAAGGTGTACTGTGGAATCATAATGGTATTATTAAATGATAAATAAAAGCCTGGAAACATGTTCTTAAGAATCAATACCGCCTTTTGTATCACAAATTTGTTTAATCAGCAAGTAACAGTTTACCCCACTTTCCAGGAAATAATTGGGCTCGAATAATTGCTGCAAACAAGAATTTGCTGTTGACGTTGCAGAGTTCTCTCCGTTTCACTAGCAAATCCATTGTCACAAACCATTCCGGCTTCAACAGCAATGGGACTCTACGTCCCCTTTTGGGTTGTCAGTGTGTGTGTGGTTGTATTGTTGTAATGAACATAATTTTCTGTTTGATTTGGTGGTGTGTGGATAGTTTTGCGTTTATGTTCCTGTCCGATCCGGTTTGAGTTTTTGTTTTTTGTTTGTATGTGCCGTTTCGATGCACTTAAAAAGCCCCCCCCCCCCCCCTTTTGCCAGGTAGCTGGACCATGTCCAATCTGTTAAAGTATTAACAGTGAATGAATAAGTAAGCAATGCAAAAGATATGGAATATGAACGAGTGTCACCAGTACATGGTGTGACCAGATAATTTGTATGGGAGACATCTCATCAAGGGGGAGTGAATTGAAATATATGAATACAGAATACATAATTTTAAGCTAAACTTGAGGTTTAAGTAGGAAAGAAACTGTTTTCAGAGGTGGGGTCCCTTACTCCAAATCCAGATATGCATTGATATTTGGATATATCTGGTTAAATACAGCCTTTATATGGCCATATCAAGCCAGATGTACAGCCAGATTTAGATGCCTTGATACATTATATCAAGTTCTTTATGGCCATATCAAGCCAGATATAACTTGATACAAAGCAATGCCAGATATGTAAATAAAGCTTTATATGGCCATATCAAGACAGATATAACTTGATGAAATGTCTTTCCAGATATGGCCATATCAAGCCAGACATAACGAACGGATGAAATGGCAGCCCAGATATGTAAATAAAGTTTTATATGGCCATATCAAGCCAGATATGACTTGATATGCTAGATATGCAAATGAGCATTTTGCTGGTTACAAATTAAGACATGTTTGGATAGAGCATCACCATCCTAGACATTGCAGTTTTTTTTTGTGGCTACACTTTTGTTTATACCGCAGTATACTAAGTGAACTTATGCAAATGATTTGCATATTTGGGCAAAGCTTGCATCTAAACCTACATTTTTCATGATTTAGGAAGTTGAAAGTAAAATATGCACTACGTAGTGAACAAAATTTAGAGTCAAATAAATACCTAATAAAATTAAAAATAAGAAGCGCATATCACTGTGATTACACAAAATAGGAAATTTCAAGGCATTTTTCTGTTCACTCTTATGAAATAAGTTGAACTTATGTACTTAAATCAGTTCAGCCCAATGTGACTCGTTTTCCGGCCCTTCGGGACTTCAGAAGCACCTCTGGGTGGACCAGTTTAAACTGCATCCGGTTGTGGAGCTTGTTTAAGCGTGGGGATAATGAGGTTACCCTTTACCACAACTGCCTCCGGGGCACCCTTGGGCAAGGTGCACCTGTATTTGCCCCGTGCTTTTTACGTGTTGTTGCCTTCGGGCGAGAAGTTGCCTTCTGGCGTGAGGTTGCCTTGGGGCGTGCGGTCGCCTTCGGGCGTGCGGTCGCCTTCGGGCGTGGAGTTGCCTTCGGGCGGGCTGTTGCCTTCGAGCGTGGTGTTGCCTTCGGGCGTTATTGCTTTCGGACGTTTGTTGTTGCCTTCGGGTGTGTGTGTTGCTGCCTTCTGGCGTGTTTTCCTGTTTGTAAATAGTCTTGTGTGGTGGGTGGGCTGGGGGTGTCGTATATGTTGGCCACAGAAATTTTGTTTTGCTAGCTTGGTGTAAGGTAACTTTGTAGATGATTATAAGTAGTTCATGGTTGTGTTCTTGGCGGTTCGGATTTTGTTCTTCCTGTTTGATAGTTTCCGTTTCTATGCACTTAAAAAGGACCAGTTTACACGAGTTATTACACACACACACACACACACACACACACACACACACACATACTCACATTACATTCTTCATAGAGCTCTTAAACATTTTCTGCTGGTGTTCAGTGTCTCCATGAGGAGTGTGGGCTATAAGTCCTAACTGTGATTCATAACTTAAGCAGATATGGTCCGGATATAATTATCTGTGCCATATAAAGACTTCATCCAGATAAAACTTTATCTGGCCATGTATGGCTTAAATCGGGTTCTTGGCTGGATCTGGATTATATCTGCCCAATTTTTTTTTATCTGGTCCAGATATAAATCTCATATCTGCAGCAGATATGGACCAGACAAGGAATCCATATGGCCCATATATGGAACTTCATATCTGGATTTCGAGTAAGGGGTTGGGCGTGGGCGGGGTGGTCTGTTGAGTCCCGAAGTTGGCATATTTATGACACTTTGGGTGGCCATAAACATAGGCATATGAGCTCAAGAGTGGGTGTGGGAAAATGCCGTGATTGCTATTGGATATTGTGATTGTAAATAGTCCTATGTAATTAACTCGGGTTTGGGGTGGTTTCGTACATACTTATCACAGGAACTTTTTTTGCTAGCGCAATGTACAGAATTCTGTAAATAGTTGTGTTTTTGTCCAGTCAGGTTTAAGTTCTCCTTTGTTTCTTCGTGCCCGTTTCTACGTACGTAAATAGCACACGCTATTGGATACCTGTCTGCTAATCTCAGTTCCATGGAACCGAGGGTACATTTCATTTCCTCATTCCTTAAAGATTTCCAGTCTGGACGGTGTCTGTAGGGATCAAAGGACATCCTCCCAGTCTCTCCAATTATCCTTTTATTGAAAATTTGTGACCAGCACAGAAGTTGCATTGCAGAGTTACCTCCATGTGAACTCATTTGGTGTTTCTTCTTTCTGTTGGGTCTCATGCAACTTCTGTGCTGTCCAGTCTTGTTCCGCTCGACCGTTGGTCGGGGCTGCAGTGTAAATGTTGTTTTCCTATCTGTAAATAGTCCTGTGTGGTGGGTGGGCTGGGAGTGTCGTGTATATTAGGCACAGAAAATTTTGTTTTGCTAGCTTAATGTAAGATAATTGTAAATAGTTCATGGTTGTGTTTTTGCCGTCCGGTTGGGGTTTTTCTGTTTTGACAGTGTCCGTTTCTATGCACTTAAAAAGCACACTTCTGTGCTGTCCACGAGTGAGCTTTTTAAGTGCATCGAAACGGCACGTAGAAACAAAAAAACAAAAAAACTCAAACCGGTTCGGACAGGAACATAAACGCAAAACTATCCACACACCACCAAATCAAACAGAAAAGTATGTTCATTACAACAATAGAACCACACACACACTGACAACCCAATACCCCACAAAGCAACCTCCCCCCGGTCACCCTAAACCAATATTACTACATACCGCCAACGAAATACAACACCAGAACAAATCACCACCGCCCAACAACAACCAAAAAAACCAAAACACCAGACCAAACAATCATCACAAACTGCCCCGAGGGGTCCGGGGCGGGGTCCACCTGCCACGAGGGGTCCGGGGTGGAGTCAACTTGCTATATTTACAGTATGTACACTATATACACTATTTACAAAAAAAAAAAACAAAAACAAAAAGAACAAAACTGGGCCAAAAATACAGGCGCACCTTGCCCAAGGGTGTCCCGGAGGCAGTTGTGGCAAAGGGTTCAATTGTTACAAGTCAGTTCACCCAATATGTTGTACTTAGTTTCTTTCGAGTGGTGGTGTGTGGATAGTTTTGCCTTTATGTTCCTGTTCGATCCGGTTTGAGTTTTTGTTTTTGTTTGTATGTGCCGTTTCGATGCACTTAAAAAGCAGTTTCTTTCGAGCTCTGTTGGGCAGGAGAGGAAACCTTGAATGTCCAATCTTGTACTTCCCATAGCGCGTAGGACTTTAAACTGCATCCGGTTGTGGAGTTTGTTTAAACGTGGGAGTAATGAGGTTACCCTTTGCCACAACTGCCTCCGGGGCACCCTTGGGCAAGGTGCACCTGTATTTGCCCCGGTGCTTTTTAAGTGCTGTTGCCTTCGGGCGTGGTGTTGCCTTCGGGCGTGGTGTTGCCTTCGGGCGTGGTGTTGCCTTCGGGCTTGGTGTTGCCTTCGGGCGTGGTGTTGCCTTCGGGCGTGGTGTTGCCTTCGGGCGTGGTGTTGCCTTCGGGCGTGGTGTTGCCTTCGGGCTTGGTGTTGCCTTCGGGCGTGGTGTTGCCTTCGGGAGTGGTGTTGCCTTCGGGCTTGGTGTTGCCTTCGGGCGTGGTGTTGCCCTCGGGCGTGGTGTTGTCTTTGGGTGTGTGGTCTTTGTGGGGCTTTGTTTTCAGTGTGGCCGGGGGGAGGTTGGTCTGTGGGGTATTTGGGTTGTCAGTGTGTGTGTGGTTCTATTGTTGTAATGAACATAATTTTCTGTTTGATTTGGTGGTGTGTGGATATTTTCGCCTTTATGTTCCTGTCCGATCCGGTTTGAGTTTTGTTTTTTGTTTGTATGTGCCGTTTCGATGCACTTAAAAAGCCCCCCTTCCCACAGCGCTCGGAAGGATACTGCCTCTTCCTTCATAACCTTGTCTTTTACTCCAATGACCCTACTACGTATCAGGAAGCAACAATTTTATCTGTGTATGTCCAGTGTGTAGACCATATGAAGAACTTTCAAACATCCTGAGTCAAGCAATGCTTCTTTGTGCCAAATTCAACAGATTCTTCTGAAACAAGCAATCACCGCATCAAAAGAGCTGGGATCAATGAGGCTGATCAGGGAGAGCTCCCCAAGTCCTCCTTGAAGGCTATAAGCAGCCTTACCAGTTGCCTCATCTGCTGGGAGATACCATGCCTTCTCATTGACCCGGCGGAGGGAGATGAGCTCATACTCATGTTTGGCTCTTCCCTCTTGGAAAGGCTGACTCTCTTGACATCATCCTCCCTCGTGGTACTGATGACTTATCTTCGAAGTTCTTTAAAGTCATTTCTGACAAATTTTTTTTTTTTTGCCGTGGATAGCACCACTCAAGAGCATCAGACACTTAGCTGTCAGTGTTGTGTCTCTGCAGTCATCATCCACATTGCTTCATCTCCACTGGCCTGCTGATGACTGCATTTTGCAACATGCCTCCACAGCTTTGATATTTCGGGGGAAAAGGCATTTTTTGCATAGCAAATAATCTTCAGCCACTTCATCATGGCGAGACCTGACTACAATTAATTCTCCTTTCACTTTCTTTAAAATGTCCACAATATGGTGGAAGTTGGCCATAAGCCTGATTGTCTCAAGTTTGGGGGAACGTCTCTCCTTGTTTTCCTCACTGAGATCATCTGCCAGAACGGTCTGTGTTTACGTGAGTATTTATGTGGCAGACCATTTTGTCCTCACCAGCTTGCCACACACAAAGTAGCACTCTAACTTCTTATAGTTTCTGCTCCCCTAGTTTTTGGTGTACACTGGTAGATTTACCATTGGAAAGGCTGTTTTAACGATTACGCTGCATTAACCAAAAGTGTAGAACAAGTGTAGAACGTTAAGCTAGCATTAGCCAAGACAAACTTGTGTGGCCTGGCATAGCCCATTCATGTCGGCCCCGAGGAAACGGGGCGTTATATGAGTTGACAGTGGTGAGGATAATGGTTAACGGGGTTGATGCACGTTTGTTTTAGATAGCAGGGTTACCAATTTGGCTGATGTGATGTTCAAGGCCGCTGTGGGAGTGTATGGATTAATGATAGTCACGTTCAAACATGGACGGACAGGCAGTCATTACGACTGCTTTCTGACTTTTTCTGGCTTTTTGTCAAATACTGACACAGTTTATTCCCTGGGTTTAGAATTGAATGTCTCGGCTCTGCCGCGTCCGACGGTGGATCGCCGGTCTGGGGTGGGGTATAAGGGGAGGGAGTGTCCCCCTCTTCGAAATTTTTTGAATTTTGGAAGTGTCTAAACACAAAATGGTAGCACTTTTGAGGCAAATTAGTTAACAGAATTTCTCCAAGTTTCCACCAAAATATTCACCACTGGTGCTCACAAATATTTTAACCTCTCCAAATGATAGCGATCATTGGCTTTTATTAGTAGTTACCGCAATTTCCAATGGAACACAATTCAGTTACGTTAGAGACCACAAAGGACTTTTGCAAGTACGTATACAAGGTGTTGCCACATTCCCACGACTCGAAAACCGCACATCTACATACAAATCGCACCGTTTCAGTCCTGGGTAGGACTTTGAACTGCATCCGGTTGTGGAGCTTAAGTGTGGGGATAATGAGGCTACCCTTTGCACCCTTGGGCAAGGTGCGCCCGTATTTGCCCAATTGAGTTTGGGTCCCGAAGAGAGTGGATGTTCCCGATCCCCCGCCGGGCTCGTTCGATCTCTTTGGGAGTTTTGTTTTTGTTGCATGTAAATAGTTGTATACACTGTAAATAAACAGTAAATAGATTTGAGTGTGGCAGGTGGACCCCCCCCCCCCCGTCTCCCTCCGCGCTGTGATTGCCTTCGGGCGTGTTGTTGTCTTTGGGCGTGTGTTGATTTGGCCTTGTGTTGTTGTGATCGTTGATGGTGGGTGTACACGGTGGTGGTTTCTGTTGGCGATGGCAAACACTCTTTCGTTGGTGAGAGCATGTTGGCAATTCTGTGGGTGGTTGTTTCTTGCGTTTTGCTCCGGTCCGGTTTGGGTTCTTTGTTCCTCAGTGCCTGTTTCTATGTACTTAAAAAGCTCTACCGTTTCAGTTCTTTGATACATACATGTGTTAGCGTACGTATCCAGTGTATGAAGCTACTCGAAATATGGAAACTCGTGTCGTTGTTGAATAAAATTAATTTTATTTATTCATAAATGTTAATCTTTACATTAGCCATGATAGGCGAGAGCTTTTAAAGTACGTAGTGTAGTGTATCAGGATAATTCTGTAAGTGCGCCCTCGATATACAGTTGTTGTTCGACATGTGACAATAAAGTGTTTGCAACCAAAGTTGAATCTGTCTGTGATTTGATTCGATCTCATGCATCTCAGCAGGGAGAATGCTACATCTGGCGACGAGGATTAATTAAAAGTTTAATCTGACGATCCGGAGGACGATTATGGCAATTAAAGTTGACGTTGGCCAAATACCGCAATTTGAAATAGCGGGAGATGTAACCAGCTTATCACCAAGATGGCAACGCTGGAAGCGTGCTTTTGAGTATTACCTTGTTAGCAAAGGGGTGACAAATGACGGTCAGAAACGTGCATTACTATTACATTCAGCCGGAATGGCAGTTCAAGATATCTTTGAAACCCTGGCAGACCCTGGAGTAACTGGAGAAGATACGGCGGGGGAATATGAGAAAGCCATGAGAACTTTGGACGCATATTTCAAGCCCAAACTCAACATTCCATACGAGCGCCATGTGTTTAGACAAATGCGCCAAACAGAAGCAGAATCAACTGACCAGTTTGTGGCGAGATTGACACGCCAGGCAGCAAACTGTGATTTCCAAACAACGAAAAATGATCAAATAAGGGACCAGTTGATTGACAAATGCAAATCATCAGAACTGCGCCGAAAATTGTTGGGGAAAGGAACGGCCTTAGACTTGAAAACAGCATACAACTTCAGCACATGGAAAAATCCAGTAGTAACGCTAGTAACACGAGCACAGAATCCGGTGACGTGAGCAGGGTGTCAACGCGGCCGAGTAGCACGAGTAACCCTGGGAAAAGCAAAACCAGCCGAAAAGGGAACTGTTACCGCTGCGGGCGAGATGGACACTTCTCAAAAGACAGACTGTCCAGCTAGGGACAAACAGTGCAAAAAGTGTGGTCTAATTGGACATTTTGCTATTTGTTGTAAAACTAAGCCAAGAGATGGTAAGTCTGGAAAGGGGAACGTCGACAGACATAAGCCTCACGCTAGTCGCGGAAACAGTACCAGTGGCACAAATCCACGATCGTCTAGTGAGACAGTGAGTTACGTAGAACCCAGCAGTATTAGTATTAGTAACACCGCATCGGGCTATGCATTTGTTGTGGAAGAGAAGAGGAATCCAGTGCAGTCGGGTATACTTGATATTGTCGCAGGTGGAGTTAATTTGTCAGTGATGATAGACTCTGGAGCTTTATGTAACATCATTGACATGGACACATGGACTCAGTTAAAAGAAAGAAAAATTCAATGTAAGTCAGAGAAAGTTAACAAAACACTGTATCCATATGGTAAGTCAGATCCATTAGACATAATTGGTAAGTTTTCAACATATGTGTATGCGGGGAACATCAAAGCAGAAAATGTTGAATTCTTTGTAATGAATGGGGCAGGCCAAGCACTCTTAGGAAAAGAGACAGCTGAGAAATTAAAGCTTTTGGCAATTGGGTACAACGTGAATAAGGTTGATGGTAAACAAACCGAGGAATCTGAATTACAGGTACAGTTGGATGATCCAAAGAAGGAGTTCCCTGAATGCTTCAATGGGGTGGGAAAATTAAAAGGATATCGGGCAAAATTACACATAGACCCAGAAACAAAACCTGTAGCTCAAAAAGCTAGAAGAATACCATTTGGGTTAAGAGACAAACTTGATAAGAAATTGGATGAATTGTTGTCTAAGGATATCATAGAGGAGGTCAAAGGCCCTACTACTTGGGTAAGTCCTATTGTAATTCAAAGGAAAACAGAGGGTGATATTCGCTTGTGCATAGATATGAGGCAAGCAAACAAAGCAATTATAAGGGAACGATTTCCAATCCCGACAGTGGATGAGGTACTCCAAGACCTAAACAAAAGTTTAGTATTCAGCAAATTAGATCTGAAATGGGGGTGCCAACAAATCGAAATTGATGAGCAGTCTAGGCATATCACTACATTTGTCACTCACAGAGGTTTATACAGGTACAAAAGATTATTGTTCGGAATTACATCTGCACCCGAGTTATATCAGCATGTTATTCAACAAGTGTTAATGGAGTGTGAAGGTGCTGAGAATATTTCTGATGATATTGTGGTTCATGGGGCAAACAAAAAGGAGCATGATGAAAGACTAAGGGCAGTATTGTTCAAGTCCTGGGTAGGACTTTAAACTGCATCCGGTTGTGGAGTTTGTTTAAACGTGGGAGTAATGGGGTTACCCTTTGCCACAACTGCCTCCGGGGCACCCTTGGGCAAGGTGCACCTGTATTTGCCCCGGTGCTTTTTAAGTGCTGTTGCCTTTGGGCGTAGTGTTGCCTTCGGGCGTGGTGTTGCCTTCGGGCGTGGTGTTGCCTTCGGGCGTGGTGTTGCCTTCGGGCGTGGTGTTGCCTTCGGGCGTGGTGTTGCCTTCGGGCGTGGTGTTGCCTTCGGGCGTGGTGTTGCCTTCGGGCTTGGTGTTGCCTTCGGGCGTGGTGTTGCCTTCGGGCGTGGTGTTGCCTTCGGGCGTGGTGTTGCCTTCGGGCGTGGTGTTGCCTTCGGGCGTGGTGTTGTCTTTGGGTGTGTGGTCTTTGTTTTTAGTGTGGCCGGGGGGAGGTTGGTCTGTGGGGTATTTGGGTTGTCAGTGTGTGTGTGGTTCTATTGTTGTAATGAACATAATTTTCTGTTTGATTTGGTGGTGTGTGGATAGGTTTGCCTTTATGTTCCTGTCCGATCCGGTTTGAGTTTTGTTTTTTGTTTGTATGTGCCGTTTCGATGCACTTAAAAAGCACATTGTTCAAGCTTAAATCAGTAGGGTTGACACTGAACCCTAATAAGTGTGAGTTTGGAATAAGTAAGCTTAAGTACATGGGACACAATCTTTCGAAAGATGGTATTGGGCCGTCTGATGATAAGGTCCACGCAATCAAATATGCGAGTAAGCCTAAAACAGCAGCAGAAGTGCGCAGTTTTCTAGGGTTAGTGCAGTTTGTAGGGAGGTTTATACCCGACCTGGCAACGGTGTCGGAACCACTGCGGAGGTTAACTAGGAAAAACGAACCATTCATGTGGGGTCCAGATCAAAACAAAGCTTTCAGTACATTAAGAGAGTCATTGACTAATTCTGAAACATTGGGGTATTTTGATAAGGATGCGACTACCCAAATTATCACTGATGCCAGTCCAGTAGGTTTAGGAGCAGTCCTATTGCAAATTCAGAATGGCGAGCCTAGAGTTATCTCGTATGCTAGCAGAAGCCTGTCTGATGTTGAAAGACGATATTCCCAGACAGAGAAGGAGAGTCTGGCTATAGTGTGGGCATGCGAGCGATTCCATTTGTATTTATATGGTTTGAAGTTTGAAATCTTAACTGATCACAAACCACTAGAGTTTATTTATTCAGAGAGAGCAAAACCATCAGCTAGAATTGAGCGTTGGGTTTTAAGACTTCAGCCTTACGATTACACTGTGAGGTACATAACAGGAGCTCAAAATATTGCAGATTGTTTATCACGTATGGTGTGTGGTAAAACAGAGACAACAGTAAATGAAGATGATGAGTATATTAGATTTGTAGCTCTACAGGCTACACCAATTGCAATTTCTATCCAAGAGATAGAAAAGGAGTCAGATAAGGATGAAGAGTTGTCCATAGTTAGAGAATGTGTTCAATCTGAAAATTGGGGCAACTTACCTGTATCCTACAAGTTGGTACGCACAGAATTGTCAGTGATTGGTAAAATAGTCTTGAGAGGTACTAGATTAGTCATTCCACAAAAGCTAAGAGAGCAAGTGCTAGAACTTGCCCATGAGGGACACCAAGGGATAGTCAAATGTAAACAGAGGCTTAGGACGAAAGTATGGTGGCCTGGGATTGACAAAGAAATAGAACGTAAGTGTAGAAGTTGTTATGGGTGTCAAGTAGTAAGTGATCTGCGTAAAACAGGAGCCCACACAGTCAACGCCTCTACCATCAGGTCCTTGGGAGGATTTAGCAGCTGATATAATGGGACCATTACCCGATGGCACAAATGTGTTAGTAGTTGTTGACTATTACAGCAGATATTTTGAGGTTAAGTTAATGAATTCAATTACTTCAGAGAAAACAATTTCAGCTTTAGAGGAAATTTTTGCACGTTATGGTTATCCAAAGTCACTGAAGACTGATAATGGGTCAAATTTCACATCATCAAAGTTTAAGGAATTTTTGGTAGAGTGTGATATTGTACACCGTACGACAACTCCTTTGTGGCCACAAGCCAATGGAGAAGTTGAACGGCAGAACAGAACCCTGCTAAAGGCAATAAAAGTGGCACAAGTAGGGAGGATAGATTGGAAAAAGGAATTAAATAGATTCCTTCTGGCCTACAGGTCAACGCCACATTCCACTACTGGTGAGACTCCAGCCAAAGTTATGTTTGGTAGACAAATTAAGTGTAAATTACCAGTGTTGAGCGAAGACAATCAGTCTCATCATGAGATAAGGGATAGAGATTCTGAAAGAAAACAAATTGTTAAAGATTTTGCAGATCAAAAGAGGAATGTCAGTGAGAGTGACATTAGTGTAGGTGACCAAGTGCTTCTTAGGAGACCTAGAGTTGACAAATTGTCAGCACCATTTCATGAAACACCTTTTGAAGTTGTAAATAAATATCATAGTCAGGTTACAGTCCAGTCACCTGAGGGAGTCACTTACAAGAGAAATTCATCTCATGTCAAAAAGTTTGAGTCGGGTCGAGAGGTCACTCCACAAGTGGAGAGTAGTGAGGAAGGCTCAAAGTCAGAGGCATCAGGAGGTATTGCTGATGATGTTGGCATCAAGTCAAGCAGACCTGTACGTACACATAAGATGCCAAGTCGATTCAAAAATTTTGTAATTGATACTAAGTAAAACAAAAGAACCAGAAAGGAAACTCTGACACAAAAGATTTGTGTTATTCAAGTTTGATACTTTATTATGTTATTCTTCATTGCATATAGGTAAACAGTTTTGACAAGTAGTTGCAAGCATATGATACTTCATATGATATGAAAAGTTTGAAATAATGTATGAGAGTAAGATAAAAGCTTAACAGATGAAATGTCAGTTTTACTAAAAAGGGGAGGGATGTAGTGTATCAGGATAATTCTGTAAGTGCGCCCTCGATATACAGTTGTTGTTCGACATGTGACAATAAAGTGTTTGCAACCAAAGTTGAATCTGTCTGTGATTTGATTTGATTTGATTCGATCTCATGCATCTCAGCAGCGAGAATGTACAGAATTGGGTTGTTGTCAGTGTGTGTGTGGTTCTATTGTTGTAATGAACATAACTTTCTGTTTGATTTGGTGGTGTGTGGATAGTTTTGCCTTTATGTTCCTGTCCGATCCGGTTTGAGTTTTTGTTTTTTGTTTGTATGTGCCGTTTCGATGCACTTAAAAAGCACATGTACAGAATTCAGGTTTGTGTGCTTTTTAAGTGCATCGAAACGGCACATACAAACAAAAATAAACTCAAACCGGATCGGGCAGAAACAAAAACGCAAACTATTTACACACTACTAAATCAAACAGAAAATTATGTTCATTACAGTAATAGCACAATATATACAGATATTTACATACTTTTTGCAACAACTTAAATACCTCACAGACCAACCTCCTTCCAGCCACCCCAAACCAGTATTTCCAACCCCTTGTAAGGGCACAGATATGTATACATGTACATATTTACAACATATTTACAACTGAAGTACCTCAGAAGCCACATATGTACAAACACAGTACTATTTACACATTACAGTCAATTCATATTTACAAAATCAATATTTACAAGTGCTTTTTAAGTGCATCGAAACGGCACGTATTGTAAATCAATATTTACAAGTTGACTACCACCCGGTCCGCCCTCACTGAAACAAGTGGACCCCATCGCCTACCGGTCAGGTTTAAGTTCTTTGTTTCTTCGTGCCCGTTTCTGCGTACGTAAAAAGCTGCATCTCAGCAGGGAGAATGCTACACGTAGAAACAGGCACTGAGAAACTAAAGAACCCCATACCCAAACAAAAACCCTGTCGGATCACAAACACAATGCCAAACAACCTATACACACCATGAAACAAAAGAGTCCTGGGTAGGG
>JAIZAY010001446.1:0-14939 GCA_029531755.1 Holothuria leucospilota
GCAATTTTAAAATTGTGTAACCTATAAATCTAGCAATCATTTCAGCTGTTTCTTTTTAATTCACCCAAATTTGCCAATGAACGAAACCAAGCATTAAATTCACAGTCAATGATCGGAAGTTTGATACAGGGCCATACGTTTGATATCAGGCCGAAATGTACGCAAACACCGATGTACATAATCTTAGGTCATGTCCATGCACTGTACAAATGCAGAAGTTCAAGTGACACGCAAGAAAAAAGTCAAGTTAAAGCACGTGTATAGGTCTGTTATTGCATGCAAACAGTAACACATTAGGCTACGCACCTGCTCTGTACAAAAGTTGACATACCATCGCAACAACATTGGGCATGGTATGGAAAATTACAAAGTTGTTCGATCGCTGCTTGAACCACTAAATTACCAGTTGTTACATCTTCCTTTGCAGTAGTTTACAATAGGTACTTTTATGTTTATCATGCATGTTAATTTGTGTAAAATAAATGTGTGCCTTTTACTTTTATGATTTAAACAAAACGATGTCTGGAACGTTACCCCAATGAAGGAAAGTTTACGATAGACTTGTCCCATCCTACGTACTAGCTCCATTGATGTGCACACAGCTAGCTAGCGGGCCGCGGGGCACTAGCATGCCTCAAACAGATATTTACGTATGGGTATACATTACATGAAAATCTCCGAATAGAATATTGGTCTTTTCCACCCTCATAGTAACCCTACAAGGCGAGGTTGGGTTCATATTCAGTGTTACTGAATAAAATGGATTATCTGGCTCAGTAGTACGTGGATATTTCCATTTCATGCATGCTTGGGTTTGATCTCCTCCTTACACCCTGTAATGACCACAGGGGACTGTGCTGACCATTCCTCCAATAAGGTTCTATTGTACGTGCAGCATAGAGAGTGTCAATAGAGTTAACGGTCTAGATGCATTGTACGGGTTTCTGCTCCATTGGTCACATAGCGCATCTGTGGTGTCTGATAAACAGAATTTTAGCCTGGGGCCTTATGGTAAGGCAAGCAAGGCAAGCATTCAGGTAAGAGCTTGGACAAGTCTCTCTATATTCGGAAACTTTTGCCTCATGATAGTGCGTTGCATGAATTTTGTATTGCTATATGAACCACTCTTAAAACAAAAACCACTCAGGCTGTGCGAAGCCTACACTGTCTGTTTATGGTAGGTTAACGCATGGTAGGATGGTGTGAAGCTTAGCTTCTGCATGGAAATACTGCGGCAATTTTCGGGTTTTTAAGTAAGCTTGTTTTAACGTTTCGTGCTTTGTGAGCAGCTGAGATAAAATACGATGTACACTGTTGCGGAGAGTGAATTGAGGTTAAGCCGATATTGTGTACGCGTCTTTTAATAAGCAGAATTTGGGGCTACTGCTTCGAACAGGGATGCGTGTGGCACTGCGTGTTGTGTAGGGGATTAATAGGCCTATACTGAACTGTGAATAGGTGGAAAAGTGACATTCCGATCACAGGATTATATTACTATGACATGGAGAGACATGGACAGTTTATTTTTGAAGCTTTATTCGGTCATTGAATTTGCAAATAAACATCGTTGTTAAATGAGAGATATCAAAGAAAACACTGGGGAAGAAAAATGCTAAAACTTTTGTTGTATTTTAAAAGGAAAACTGTTTAAACGTTTAGCTGAATTAGGCGCCGTTTAAACGGCCGATCAATCGTTTAACTGTTTAAACGTGACAGCCCTATCTCCTTTATCAAATTGTTTCTTTCCTTACACAGTTCGAAGGAGAAGTTGAAGCCAAAGAAGGAGTTGAAGGTCCAAGCCAACCCCAACAAGCCAGTAAACCATCAGTTAGCCAACCACCTACAGTTAAAGATAAAAGAATAGTACACACCACTGCTGGTGATACACAGTACTCCACACAGCCTCCTCCTCAGAGTATATACCAACAGAAACGTTACACCCGTCCACCTCAACAGTTAGACATGTCACACGAAGATGATCCTGGTCTGCGGCAGTCTCTTCTCCCATCAGGATCAAAAGATGTGCAAGAACTGCATCCAGTTTCTCAGAGTCCTAAAATGGTAAGTTATTGTAACTTACATCTTGGTAGAGTTGAAACGATTATGGATATTTAGTAGCAATATCAGCTGATACTCCTGATTTGCATTCTGTATCTGTGTTGGTAAAATGTGAATTTAAAACTGCCAGTAGCATACAACCATATTTCGTGACCTATGCTCCATAAAAGTATTATTTCTTTTGTATGACTACATTACTTAATATTCAAGTTACGTTTAATGAAGCAGTACTTAATATTAAGCAGCTGGTTTGGTGTATATAGTACACTCATTTTTCAAATATTGGTGTCAGCTGATATTGAAAATCACTATATTGGACGTCTGTTGAATAGATTACTTGTGATAAGGGTGCAATAAGGGTACATCTTGGCTTTTGGAGTCATTGAATTGCCTTTTACTTACTAAATTGACATTCTCCATTAGTGAAATCTTTTTCTAGAAGCATACAGTACAGCCGGGAATGAACAGAAATGAAACATCGTCTTACTGTGCATTTAATCCTCTTAGACAGCCAAACTAGTTTACTACGTCTTATTCTTTGTCAATTTTGAAAAGAACCATGGCAACAAGTCAGTCAATGTTGTCTATTGTTGTCAACGTTTTCAACTAGTTTACTCATTGTTCAAGTCAGTCATTACCTTTCAGAGTTTTCCGTACTCCCTTCTGTTGTTGGCGACACTTGTTGGCACGTAAATAGTCTGATTTCACAAAGAGGACAACATGTATGCACTGAACTAGGAGTATGTAGTGTGAACGGCAAATGTGTTAAACACGTATCCTCGGTTATGGCCCCGTGAAAAAATTTATATCCCGAGGATTCATGCTGCGTCTCTGGTTAGCATTTTAAAAAGGTATATTTATCCTCGTAAACTTTTTACTGGCTTTTTTACATATCTAATTTTTAACCGAGATTCCCTGTGTGTATCCCGTAGCATTTAAAAGGATGAGTTTGATGTACGTATCAATCGTAGCCCCTGTGTTCGAAGATTCCAACTGTGTATCACCGTAATCTTGTGACATTATATTCCTTGCGAATCCAAATACTGAGAAATGGTAGGCCATTAGCAGAATAGTTGCCGGGTTTTGACAAACGTCAAGCAAGACAGGAAACTCTGTCAGTCCAGTCAAATGGAATACAATAAGACTAATTTTGAATTACGACAATGGAATTAAGTGTAAGTTCAACTTCATGCTTAGAATATCTGATCTGAAGACCAAAGTGAAAAAAGCCTACCGGCGGGACCCGGCGGCTGTTTCAGGTTGTTAGTTTATTCACGTTCAATTTGCTACTTTAACGAATATGTGCAGTTCTTAATGAATGTAAATATACTTTATCACACATTTAACGGAAAAGAACACGTGCAGTTGTAAAACGGGTAAACAATTTGAAATACAAATTACGTTTATTCCTATTTAGAAACAAGAAAAGAAATAAATATGATATGCACAATCACGGAGAAAAGCTTGTTCAGGGGGGGAGTAGGGCACGATAATGATTTATCAGCGGATGGACATAAAAAAGATCAACGTAATGAAGTTTAAGTTCGACGTTATAATTACTCGGTAAATTTTGGTGGAGCAAAGAATATAGTTTAAGTTTCCATTTGCTTGTTTTGCAACTAATAGGTCTATTAACCGATTTTTCGAAAATATGTTCACAGTGAAGATATGAATTGCTTAAAACAGGCTTATCTTCCGACGCGCCTTTTCTTTCCTGCCTGAACGGGCCCGTAGCAACGAAGGGGGGGGGGACATTTCAGGGGGCAATGCACCACCAAATATATTTCTGCCCCCAGACTGAAAAATTGAAAACAAGTACACCGGGGGATTAGGAGAAAAATTTATGCCCCCCCATTGTGATGCATGGTTCAACAGTATTGACTTTGCATGGAACTTCATATGCCGCGGCGACTAAATAGTTAAAAAACTGTTAGGATCCATAAAATTAGTCAGAGGGAAAACGCCATTGCAATGAGTAGACATTTTAGTTTCGACACCCTCATGTTATCCACCGGTACAATAACAAAGCCTCCGCCGCAATTTTAATTCACACAGATGTTGAGAAGGATTGGATACCATTTTAACCCCATTCCACCCGGGACCTTTGAAACAACAATGGACTTACTTTAATGCTAAACAAACCTACCCTCTAGGCACCATCTACTCTCTACGACTGCAAAATGCTTAAATTTTGAATCTTAACCCTATTTTACTAAAACCTTTGAAGCCCGAGTCCTTAGGAAAAATATTAATCCAAATATTGTCCATTTAGCGGAGAGAGAGAATGAAGATTGGCACTTCGGCAATCAGTTTTCGAGACTGGATCCTGAATCTCCGACCTCAGGGGCCTCATACAGCGGAAGTGACAATGCAGTATATATTCCCCTACCCATGCCGTGAACCGGATGTTCCCTTAAATTCACCCACGGGTAATCGTTGCTAAACATGATCCGAAATTTTAACACGGCCCCTGGGGAAAACCGGTATCTTCATTATCGCTTAGTACTGTCCACAAGGATAATACTCATACTGATACGCCGGCGCTGCCACCCCAAAATACCGTCATTTTCATGAAATGGGCCGAGTATTTGCTACTACGTTAATGTGCCACATACAAGATGTTTTGCAATCGCATGCTACTGTAGTCATATTTTAAAATATTAGGGCCACTGCAAATGCCTGGGGAAATTCAGTTGCTATACATGAAACGAAAACCAATCCGCAGCTATGTGGTTAATATACTAATTCATCGTAAACGGCCAGTCAGCGCCCATTTTTGCGTAACCTTTTTGGGAAGTCGTATGCCTATTTAGTCCTTCTTGTACGTTTACTTGGACGTCACCACACATCGCCCTCGATTTTTTTTTTCACTCTTTGACCAGCCAGCCGCCATTCTTGGCTTTACACATTACAAAAAATACAAGCGATATTCCGTCCGATACCAAACTCTTTTGACCGAATACTTTTCTCAAAAAGTAGGCTTACTCAACACCCCATGAATAAGAAGATACGGCACAAAATTTCAGCTCGTAATGGTTTGATTTTGCATGATAATCTTCGTACTAAAATTTTTGCCTCATGGCAGCTAGGTCGTAGGGCAACTTAGAGCGGCACGTTTACCCACGGATATGAAACTTACTTCGTTAGGTTACCTATAACTACTATACGGGGCCTACACGGCGGAATCGGACAGTTACGACTAGCTGCTGCATTGGCAGACGTTAAGTTTGTCGGACAGTGCTTGTAAGGTGGGTTGTAGCATAGTTTGAGTAGTAGGGGCGTGGGGGCATTAATAGTTTCGTCGTAACGGTTATAGACTAGACCGCCTCCCTGGGCATTGGTAGCATGCCAATGGAAATTTTGCAAGCGGTAAGTTTGCGAAAAAAAAAAGGGGGGACGGTCTAATGACGTCTCAAGTAAAGGTGTTTTCGTTGTTTTAACTGGTTAATTACCGATAATGTGTCCGTGAAAATATGCAATGCTCGCAATATACAGAACGTGCATGCAAATAAGTTGGGACCCATTGCAGGTGCCTGCGGAAATTCTTGATTTGAAGGTACGTATACTGTGTTGCCACAGTATACCCATTGTAACAGTATGTAGCAACGAGCTAGCCAGAAAAGTGTAAAGCGGAGTAATGTGTCTCACGTGCAGTCTGAGTTGACAATTGTGTGCTGTTCTGCGGCTTATCAGATGTTAGGCAGTTACAATGATGGTCTGGAAAAGAAGACAATGCAGGTGCGTTGTAGTTTCATTTATGCAGGGCCTACGGATTGTCTAAGGGTCATTGGGGGGCAAAAAAAAATCGTATCTGCCGCTGTAATGGTTGTACCATAATTCGCCGTTTTCTGAGCGGAAGGGTATGAACACACCCATCCCATGTGCTGTTAAAACGACAGAGCAGCATCTGGCCTTTCTTTTGTAGGGCATATGCAGCGACGATGAATTAATACACAGACGAAGGCGCCGCTCATTTCAACAAAACTAGGAAATAAAAGGAGATATATATATTCAAAAGAATGGGCGGGATCGGGACGAAGATTACCTTAATGCTTGCCATAGGTTAATAGAATCTCTGCAAACTAGGATCTCTGCAAACACAGGATCGCAATTTTGAGTGCAAACTGTATTCAATCAGGCCTCATCAACAAGAAACAAACATATAATGACTGCTGAGAATGGGTGGGGTGGGGAATACAGTCCCCTTCCAACAGAAAGGACCAAGACTATTTTTTGGGAGGATTTGTAGACAATGTTCGGGTCATACATTAGGTAATTTAGGACTTTTTTGCAAGCAGAAGCGGGGGTTCGCGTCCCCACCCCCCCCCCCCCCCCCCCCCCCCCCCCCCCCCCCCTCCCCACCCCCCCCCCCCCGAACAAAAAATGCGCATGCCTGCCTTTGTTGATGATTGTCACGCTAGGAAAGTTCGAAACATATTTTCCGCTCTCTTATTAAAAATTTAAAAATTTAAAGCTGTGTCCCTAAAGGATCTTTAAAAGGCGTACGGTAGCAAAATTGAGCATTTTCCAGCAGTCTAACCGCACATGTACGGTAAACTACAGGGGTAGGCCTACCCTGTACAAGGCATATAGTTGACTCCACTTTCTTTACATGCCTTTCTTGAAATTAATTGTCAATACTTGTGTCTTAATTTACTTCGCCCTTTGCCTTCTTTAAATAACTCTAAAAAAGGACGGCATAGACATAAAGTTTCTTTTTTTCTTTTTTTTACGATGTCTTCCGAAAGAGTTGCCGAAACTAGTTAGCTCCGTTTGCCAGTTTGTGGTACAGTATTACAGTAGGCATATTTTTACTTCTGCTAATTTTTTAGTGATGTTATAACACCACCCCTCACGTTTACGCAAGCCATAGAAGTGTACCGCCTTGTCACGCAGACGCGGGCGGTTGTAGAAATGAGACTATGTTGCGCGGCTAGATGTCGTGAGTAGCCCAATTTAACTTCATGTAGATACCAAAATCGGAATGGGCCTTATTAAAAAAATGGAAAGAAAACATTATTTTTGATAAAGAATTTCCTGTTTCACATTTTAGGCACGAAGCAACTCCCCCCCCCAGTTAAAATTAATATAGCCAAAAATATGGCGTAAATTTTAACAAAAAACTTTGAACGTATGTTTGCGAAATATTCTGCCAAAATACTTATTAAAAATGTCTCGTATAAAAATTCTCGCTGGTCTACCGTTACAATTTATTTGTTAATTTCTTTTTGATAATGTGAAGTCTTGTATAATCTGGTAGCATCTCGGTTATAGGAAAAATATTGTGTCATGTTTCGACTACGACCATTACAAGGGGGGATTACCACAATCACCAAAAATGAATTCCATCCACACAGTTTTTTTGTTATCTACAGCTGTCGCGATGGTACTGTACGTTCGCTCACCGATCACCGTGGTGATAATTCATACCTGTTACATGTTACCAATGTATTTTCCATCTTTAAGGTGACTGGAACGTTACATTTCAAGGCCTTGAATTTTTGAACACCGTTTGGCAAATTTATGCCGCGACCCCGATTGATTTTTGACGCGAATTTACAAATTATTTATTTCACACTTTTCGTTATAGAAACGTATACAGTACGCTTTCTCGGTACCCGAATATTTTCAATTACTCAGTACAAGCGGCCCATGATCGTGATCATTAACCAGCCCACCACTGTAAGACTTGCCAACTTGCATAGAGGACTAATATCGATCGTCGATCAAATCCTCCATTCACAACTTCCTGTGCATTGTTGCCATTGTAACGGAAGAAAAGAACTACTCGTTTGACGGACAATGGGTGAACTTCAAAAGAAACCTTTCAACAACTTTCAGACGATTTTTACAAAGGAAGAAACTAGTTTGCAAACGCCTAGAAACTAGTTTGAAAACTAGTTACACGTTGAAAATCGATGTGTTTTTCTGGTTTATTCCCGGCTGTACTGTAGATAGCAGGATGTAGCACTTTTTTATTTGTTCATGTGAGTTAAAATGTTATAGACATCAAGTTGTTTCAGAAATAATACATGAAGGATTGTATACCAGCAGGGATGTTCAACAGGGAAATAAGGATATTTTTATTGAAAAATAACAAATTAGTGTGTATAAATTGATGTACAAATGAAGAATATCCTGCAAGCAATTAAGCTGGGTAAAGGGATGATTGTTTTCAGAGCATGTGTAATCATCAAATTGATTTGGAATATCAGTAACATGTGCTTAAATCTTGGAAAACAGAATGTACATTACTGGGTAAACATGTATCAGCTAGTCTTCTGTCACCAAATCCAACTGCAGAAAGGTACAATGGATAGACAGAAGTGGAACAAAGTTTGATTTGTCATCTTCAGATTAAACAATCACTCATTTTCATTTCCCCTTCCTGTCCTTCAAATTTCCTTTCCCCTTTGTTCTCCCACTTTGCTCAAAATGAACCCCCCCCCCAAGAAAAAAAAAAGGCAAAGGGGGAAGCAAGGGGGGAAGCAAGAGGAGGAACCCTTTGATTTCTCCTTTTAATGCACAGTTTGCCCTTTAAAGGTGAAGTATGTGATATAGATACAAAATTTATAAGGTTTTCTATATTTCAGGTTGCTGATCAAGAAAAAGCACAGAGTACAGTCCTTCCTCCAGCTCAAAGAAATGAATTTTCAGACTACATGGCATTCCCAACGAAGGGGATTCTACCACCCCAAGTCCCCAAAATGTTTCAATATCAAAAAAAATCATCATTAGAAAAAGAAGGTGCAGCACAAAATGAAAACACTCTGGCTGCAGCAACAGAGGATCAGGTATACATTTCAGTATTTAAGTTTTGCCTTGAGCAGAGCAGCTGCTGAAGTACATTTCTAGGGTAATATTCTGAGGTACAGAATGAATATAAGTTAATTGCGGTATGAGTATGTTGCCTTTTTCTTGTCTTTGTGTGATAAAATCTAGTGGTCATTGCTTGAATGGCAGCTTAAGAAAGTCTCAGTTTGTTTCCACTCAGCTCAATTTTTAATGTCTTTAGTTACTGTAAGTCTGCATGACATCAGTGCATGCACTTGTCAGTTGTAAGTAATTGCAGCATGACTTGATTCTTTTAATGAGAGGGTGTCCTAATAACAATTGAAAAAGTTACAGAACACAAATTCTAGGTAAATGGTATGTAATCATGTAAAGAAGCATTTACAGCTTTGCCGGGTGTAATTCAAGACCACTCTTTGATGGCATGGTGCAATTTTTACTGTATGCCACATGCATACATATTCATAAGATCCTTTGCAGGAGTATCACATTGATTGCTGGGATGTGGTCACTTTTTGCTCAGTTTTTATTTAAAAGTTACTGTCACATTGTGGAACCTGTTTAATTTGTGATCAGACAATTCTCACCTGGACAGTCTTCCTGGACAACTCTCCACAGGACAATTGCTACCCAATAATTCCCACCTTGGACATTTCCCACCTTAGACAATTCAAAATTTTCTGGCAGTCTTGGGTGGGAATTAGCAGTGGAAAGTCAGTGAGGGGAAGATGGCCAGGGGAAAATTGTGCCAGTGAGAGTTGTCAGGGAACAGGAAATGAGGGTGGTAGGGAAGGGATTGAGTTTTTCTGGAACTAGTATGTTTACCCTATCCTTCTGTAGGCCTGGTCACACCTGCATCTGGAACAATTTCGATACGGTAACGATTTCAACAGTAGAAACAAATCACATGCAGTTTCAATAGCATGGTCACACCAAAAGGATAAGACAATCAACGAATGGCTGTAATGTTGTTTGAATTGTTTGAGGAGTGAAAAACATACATGGCGATACGATAAAGTCAAAACCAATACATGCTTTGTTTACATGTGACATAGCCCCTCTCTCTCTCTCTGCTCAATAAGGGACGGTGGACCGCCATTGTTGTAAAGCTACATTGTACAAATGCTGCATACATGCAGTATAGAATTGGAACGTTGCATACTGTGCAAACTGTGTAGGCCTGTTTGTGATACCATCCATATTAGATGGCATCAAGGAGTTTCTGATTTTAGAGAAAGAGCTCAACTCTGTAGGACAAACAACTATGGCTTCAAATTGTGAACTAAATGAAGCATTCGGATGTATATTTAGTAAGTGGTAGCCTACATTTATTTTGAATGGTCCACTTGTGACACTGTATAGCTTGCACTGTTTGTTTTACAGGAACATCTGGGCTCAGTATAAAGCCTGAAGGGTTGGTTATTTGGTTTTTAAATTGTGTCAGGCGTCACCATTGTCATAATGGACCTTATTTGTCTCTTGAAAGAAGATGTTAGTTAATGTTAATAACGTGTGTGAATCTTCAGTGGATTGTGTAGGGCTAGTCCTCTGGTTTTCATTGCCCATCGTTGTAGCCTACAATACATATTTTGTACATCTTAGGAAAGCAATATGTAAAGGATATGCAATGCCTCTCACTACCTATAGTTATGGTGTGACTGCTCGCAGGAGAGCACTAACTGATAGTCATTGCTCATTTATCAATGCCATTATTGCTAATGGTGTGCACGGGGCCTTTTTCCACTCAGTGAAAGGCCTTTGGAGTGTATTCAGGAACATGTATAAAAGTGAATATGAGGGAAAAACCTGTTCTTAATCATGTTTTTGCTCTTATTTTCAAATTTCTAATCCCTTTCATTAAAGCATGAAAGTTTTGTAAAAGAGATTCAGAATTATTCTGAGTATTTGAAAGACCTGATGCAAGGAGAAATAACAAGACTAACTGAGGCCAATGAAGAATTGAGGAGAAGGTTATCTGAGAGGTCTTTGCGGCATTTTGATGAGGTAAATTTACTTGCAATATTTATAACCTTTCCCTAGAGAGTTTAATTGAATTATATATTGTGAAGAGCTGGCCTGTTTCATCAAGCATTACAGTACCACCACCAGAAGTATTGCTTTGGGATTTATCTGTGTTCAATTTTTCCACTAGTCCCGTGGTCAGAGACAATTAAACCAGAAAATATGGAAGACTGCTAAATATTGTACATCCAAATATTTTGAGGACAGTTAGAGTAATTTTAAAACTTGGTTGATATTCTTATAAAAGGTTCAGGCCAAAGCAACATATTTCCTGGATGTTGAAAATGAAAGTCACATACAAACTGGTAACTAAACAATCACCTGTCTTTTGGTTTTGTGTGCCATTTAGCATGCTAGTTTGTTCCAAGTGCTTACTGATATTTTACTATATGGCTGATATTAAGTAAAGGTTACCATTATTCTTTTAAGGGCCTTACAAATGACACTTTTTTTATTTCTCTCTAGATATCTTTCCTATTAGCCTTGCTCTGGTTCAGTTGTTTGTTCTGTGTCCGCTTTTTTGCTTGTCACAGCGACGTGTGTTATGTGTTTCTACACCAGCTACTAGAGCGGCAATGTCATATTCTCCTCATGCCACCGAGCACACGAACAATCCCACACACATTCGATTCATGTGCTGGACACCCAATTTACGCTAGTTCAAAACCACCACTGATCCCATCCATCCCACTATTGGACACTTTTAATCAATGTTTGGTGTTAGTGAAAAGAGAAACCTATACATCTGAAATAATTGGTGTGTGTGTGTGTGTGTGTTTGTAATTCTTAAAGCATTAAGACAATATCTCAAGAAGAGGAACTCCAACAGTGCTCAAACTTGATAGGGTATGTCCCATATTGAAAGGAACATGCTGTTCTTTTTCGTGGAAGTCAAGGTGGTCTTCTGGTCAGTGGAGGGCAAACTCTGAAAATCTTGTTGAAGATAAAAAGCATGGATACTTTGCATACTTAGCATGTAATTGCATTCATTACATTGAGTTGATGGACCCTTAACTTTTTAGTGGAGGTCAAAGGTCAGTGGGGTTATTGTACCTTAACGCAAGAGGATTTCTGATGCAGAAAGCACAGAAACCAGTTTAATACATGTTAAGTACGTATTTGCCACATTGAGAAGAAGAAGCCTGTTATTTCTGTTGTGCATGGATAAAAGCTTGGTTATTGGAGATTTGCTCAGCTGAGTTTCTGGAAACCATGTAAACACACTCTCTGAAGGTATGCCTTGGGATCATAGATACTTGTCATACTTGTTTAATTACATCATTCTCATCAAATAGGTGCATCCAGTACATGCATGTGTATTGTAGGGGATAGCTCTGGTATTGCTGAAGCCAAGCAAAATGAATTCATTGAAGCCTCAATGGATTTTTGCCGTGAGGTTTTATTGTTGCCTACTGTGTAACTGCAGTGTGCAAATTCAAAAAAAAAATTCTCACAGATGTATTTCTGATAGACAATTGAAACTATCTGTAATTTGATTTGAGGAGATTGCAGTCAACAAAGTTACCTCATGTCCTTCCATTAAGTAAAAAATTTGTATTTTGCCAGTTATATGCTCACCTCGTAAATCCTCCAACATTGAAAGAACCCCAGTCCATTGCAACTGTGCCCCAAGGACAGATCAGACGTGGAAGATTTGAGTTACTTAAGGAAGGAAGACCCTCACCATTTGTTTCCAAGAATGCATTTGCAACTCTGCAAAGTGGCGGACGGTTAGTTTGGCCAGTTTGCCTCATCTTGTGTAATGATTTTGTATGCACATTTAAGCATTGGCACTTTTCAATGTGGCTAAATGCCATTTTTCACTGCCAAATTTAAATACCTTTGGCAGTAAAAATTACATGAGTTGTGGGATATATTTCAATGGTACATGGCATGATTAATTTGGCATTTTATTGGTAAGAATTTGGCACTAAAATGGATTTCAGAGTTTGTAACCTTGTTGCTGTTATATATCCTGTCTCAATATTGATAAAAGAACTGGAATTTACAACAATAGGTAATGATGTACTTGTTCTTGAATTCATAGTTTGAGTATGACACAGTGAGCATATTCAACACTTTAAACCTGGACTAAATTATATGGGACAATTTCATTGTAACACTCCAATGTGGGTTTGCTATCAAATAAATGTTGGGTTAAAAACTCATTAGAAACTCACACCTACTTTAGAACACAGACCTAATTTCTCCAACAACAAAATGTAATTTATTCAACTTACCTTGTGATAAGAGCCTCAATTTTGGACCCTCTACATGTGGTTGATGTTGCTCCTTGTGATATCTAAGCCCTTAGTTCTTTATGTAACTAAAGACTTCCTGAGCATACCGTACAAACAAGTTTTGTATTGTGCAATGAGAGGACCTAGGGTAATCAACAGTGTAAAGTTTCACTCTGGAGAAGAATACAGTAAAACCCCATTTATCCGAACTAGCCGTCAGATTTAACAACAATAACAGTCAACACAATTACGGTAGTAACCACCAAGTTTTCAGTGCTTCACAAGGCAAAATTCAAAGTAACTTTTTGCAGTAATGCACTAATTTTTCTCGGGACTTTAAAAGTCATGGAAAGTGTGTCACGATGGCTAAAACAGCCGACATGTGGACATAGAAAACAATCTGTTATCTCTTCGTCAAATTTGGAAGAAATATCATACGTATTTGCTTTGAAATTCTTGTTGCGAGCCATGAGTCAGTTTAGGCTCAAAGTCCTCATATACAAAAAGCCTTAGGCTAGCGTAAGTCCTACTGTAGTTTAACTAAATCTGAAAAGTTAGTAATGTAGTGAGCTTCATACCTAAAATGAAAGAAAGTAGACCTTACAAAAACATTGCAAATTTCTGTTTGAGAGTCTCCTACACATGTGCCTCTAACATTTTTGGAAATTTATGCAGAATTTATACTTTAGATACCTCTCCAGATCGTTACAGCTTTTCTTCAGCCCACACACTCATTTAGTATGCAGAAATTAAGCATTGGTCATTCAGAAGAGCGAAGACTCGAAATTTTAAGAGTAAAATCTCTCTGCTTTAAAAGTCCTAAAATTTAGTTGTCATATGATCGGTCACAAAAAATAGTAACGAAATATTTGAGGGGATTTTGTCTGTAATTTTTAGCCTTTTTGGAATTATTTTGGAAATGTGTTGACACACTGTTTTATGGGCCCAGTGTACCGTACTTGAGGCAAAAACTTGGAGCCCCGTTTATACGAATTTTTTCATTATCCGAACTTCCTTCAGTCCCGATGTGTTCGGATAAACGGGGTTTCACTGTAATGGTTGTTCTAGAAAGTGATTGTGGTTTCTTACAACAATAATGCAATGATTAGGATTTGTTACACCAGCTGGCTCGACCTGATCCCTGGCTTAAGTGAAGTGAAAGTAGTCAGATATTTAAGCAGGCCATTTTCAATGTGTTTTGTTTGTAATTGGTTTGTCTTATAGTACATATTGCTTTAAAGAGCATCTGCATGAAAATCACTTAAATTTTCAGTTTATTCACCTTCACTATGAAATCCTGAAAAAATGTTGCTTTTAAGGTTACAGTAGTTTCTAATTGAGTGCTGTACATTTCGGATAGAACTGAATTTTACTGCAATATCTTCTGTTACAAATTTCACAGAGTTCTTCACCAAAGCAGCTCAGCGAGCGAACAAAGAGTGAAACCTGTTATTCCAGTTCAAGGTAACTATATGTAGGCCTTCCATGATTAGTGTGTATGTGACTTCCTAATTTGGGTAGAAAATAATAATATAGCAGAATTGTTGATTTGAATCACAAACGTGGACTCCAGTTGCACCTCTTTCTTTGACTTGACTTGAAGAAAGATGACTTGCAGCTTGACTTGTTTTCAAGATGTTCAACTTCAGTTGGCATTATTGAATACAATGTTTGTCGCTGAGTTTGGCATAATTTTTTTTTTTATTATTTTGTTATGAAGGCAAAACGCAAGTTTGTTGTGTTTTGCCTTCATCCAAGATTGCATTGTGCTGCGAGTAGAAAGGCTATTGTAAAGACAGGTCAAGGTAAAGTATAGCTGTAGTGTAG
>JAIZAY010000832.1:0-28383 GCA_029531755.1 Holothuria leucospilota
GTTAATGGTAGAACCTACTCCATACGGAATAAAAGAAAGTGTGCAGTATTTGGCATAGAGTTAGGTCCCTATGTTCAAGGATTCAAGGCTACATTCATCGAAATGGTTGGTACTAAGGCTAACTGATAGGCCTTATACAAAATCTGGTCTTGGCCCACCTTCAAATATTCTTTACATAGTTAATAAGTATACCAGCCAATCGCCACTACCACTGTACCAAATATCACATGTACTAAGGCTAGGCTAAGTGGGTCAGGCCTAGGCCTAGTACTGCACTGGTATAGGCTAGTCCGACTACAACTTAAAAAAGTTGTAACTACTTGCCTAGACCTACAGTATATAAGTTACAACTTGCATTGCATTACAAATATATAACATATAGCCCAGGCAGCTAGCCTAGGCCGAACGTTAGTTATAGAGCAGTATCAGCCGATTCGACTGTCAAGTAGGCCTAGGCCTACAAAGCAATAAATTTTTCTTGATAATATTATTAGGCCGACCTGGTTCTTCTTCTTCTTCTTTCAAATGCAGCACAAACGCCAGACAAGGCTATCCCGTGCTGTTGAACTAGGGCTAAGGGAGTCGGATGAATAGAATAACTAGCTATAACGATTTTGATCGAGGGCTAAGAGCTGGTTTTTAAAGCTGTCCACTGATGGGGCACAGCGAGCCTGTTCCGGTAATAGGTTCCAGCTAGGGATAGTTCTTGGATAGAGAGATTTCTGATAGCAAAGCTTGTTAGTGGAGGGATAATGGTATAGATACCTTCCACTAGTACGACGGGTAGTCCGTCGATTAAGATTTGAAGGGTCAATAAGATGATTCCTTACATTACTTGGAAGTAATCCATGCGTTTCTTTATACATAACAACAAGACGAGCCCTAAATCTTCGAGTTTCAAGGCTGTCCCATTTAAGATCTTTAATCATCTCAGAAACACTGATTGCGACTGTAGTTGTTAAAGATGAATCTGGCAGCAACGCCTCTGGACATTTTCTATAGAATTCTTTTCGGATTGGGTATAGGGGTCCCATACCGTACTACAATAATCGAGAATGGGTCGGACAAGAGCAAAGTACGCTGCAGTCTTAGTATCTTTATCACAGTGCGAGAGGTTTCGCCTCAATAGGCCTAATGTCCGGTTTGCTTTGGATACAATTTGGTTAATATGTCTTTTCCAGTTCATACTAGAAGAGAGTTCAACTCCTAGGTAAGGGTGGTGATTAACCTGCTCTAAAGTATGATTACCCATTTGGTAAAAATAAGGATTTGGATTTGCTTTATGGGAGACTCTCATAGTAAAACACTTAGATTTATTAAACCCCATCTGCCAGATTGATTCCCACTGACACAAATTGTCAACATCATGTTGAAGAATTTTTGTGTCCTCTATGTTTTGTATTTCACTATACAGGATACAGTCATCGGCAAATAACCTGACGCTTGATTGAATATTTGCCGGCAAGTCGTTAATATAGACTAAAAAGAGTAAGGGTCCCAAGACCGTACCCTGTGGGACACCAGAAATGACTTTAGATTTGTCTGAAGACGTTCCATCAATTAGCACCCTCTGGTAACGGTTTGTTAGGAATTTCTCAATCCAATTTAAGATGTTATTACGGATTCCAACATGCTTGAGTTTGTTAAGAAGTCGCTGGTGGGGAACTGTATCAAAAGCCTTGCTGAAATCCATTATGATTAGGTCAGCTTGGCTTCTGTTATCTAAAATCTTCATTATATCGTCAACAAGGGCAGAAAGCTGAGTTTCGCATGATCTCCCTTTACGAAAACCGTGTTGAACATCAGCAAGTACATTAAATTTGTCAAAGTGATCCATAATATGACGGTGAATAATATGCTCTAAAAGCTTGCAAGGGATGGATGTCAACGAGGACAGGCCTGTAATTCGCAGGGTCCGATCTTTCACCCTTCTTATAGATGGGGGTTATATTAGCATCAAGCCAGGCTGCTGGTAAACATCCACTTGACACCGACTTTTGGAACAACTTCTGAAAAATGGGGGCAATACTGTGGGCACAGGACTTAAAGACTCTGGCAGTGACATTGTCAGGCCCAGCAGCCTTGTGCACTTTAAGATCAGTTAGCAGCTTAAGGACACCGGTGGTTGAGATCTTAATGTCCCCTATAACAGGGATGGGACTAGAATCGATAACAGGCATACTATTTAGATCTTCTTTGTGAATAAGAACAAACTGATTATTCAGGGCTTCGGCTTTATCTTTGGAAGTGGACAGGAGTCTTCCATGAACCTGCAGCGGCGAGGTACCAGAAGTATCAGTCCTCTTAGATTTAATAAAATTCCAGAAAGGCTTAGTATTATCTGATTTCAAGCTACCCCCGATAATGTCTCTAACGTAGCTATTATGAGACATTCTGATTTTCCTATCAATACTTCTCCTTAATTTCCTAAATTCAAATTTATGGAGGACTGACCATACTTCTTGACCTTATTGTAAAGTCTCTGTTTTCGTCTAATGTCCCTCTTAATTAACCTGTTAACCCCATGGATAGGAGAAACGACTTGAGCTTAACTTTGCAGGCATATCCTTGTCAAAAGAGTTAAAGAGAGTAGTCATGAATAATTCATATAGTTCATCCATGGATGAAGAACTGATTAATTTGGAGTTAGCTTGCTATTGAGCTCTTCCATATCATCAATCAATATTTGAGAAATTAGCTTTGTGGTAACAAGAACACTTTTCTTTTAGGTGGTCTGAAAACCTTTGGTTTAAACAATGCATTTACGATAACTACGTCATGATCACTAATGCCACTATCAACGTGGACGGAATCAACCCGGGCTGGGACTGTTGTAAAAACAGAGGTCCAGGATGTTAGACTCACGAGTAGGCTCCTTGACAATCTGGTGTAAATTGAAATCATTAGCGATGTCGATCATAAGGTTGCTGATGGCAGGATAGCTTCCACCAGTTTTAAATGACATAGTATCCCAATCCACACTGGGTAAGTTTGAAATCCCCAAGAGCCACACGGCAGCATTTTTAGGAATCTTTGATAGGGATAAATCAAGTTTGCAACAGGTAGTCCCGATCTGTTGACTGTGGTCTGTAAAAAGCCCCAATATAGACTGGGGATAGCCCCTTAACGTGCAACGAAATCCATGCTACTTTCACAATTTGTAATGAGGTTTGGTTCAGAAGTTACAATCAAAGTATTTTTTACAGCAATAAATACCCCTCCTCCCTTGGAGGCCTCGCGATCCCGCCGAAAAACATTTATACGAGTTTAGGGAACACTTCACCTGTAGCGATAGAGTCATTAAGCCAGGATTCTGTACCGATAACAATATCGGGGTCCTCCGTGGCAAGCATCACTTCAAAGCTCGGAAGCTTAGCTCTAATACTTTGACAGTTTACATTAATGATTTTAAGCTTTTTAAGATTAGTGGGCAACCGTCTACGTGACAGCTCCGCGGAAAGGGTTCTTAGATTTGATGATGGGTTTAACTTAGGCCTAACGTTACGTCTATCAATTTTAGGACTAGAAGCAGACAGTGGCACTCCCGGATTTTGGCTCATGACATGTATGCTATGCTCAACAGAATCGTGAGAGAGCAAAGAAAAACTATTTGAGAGCTCGAGGTCTAATAGACTCTCCATAAAAGTGGAGGAGAAATTGGGTAAGCCACAGTTGCAGCATGACCATGAATATGAAGGGTGCTCAGATAGAACATTGTAAATCATCTCATTCATGTTGAGACAAGTGACATGGAACCAGCCCTGACATTTGTCACACTCAATGGCCTTCTGGCCCCATTTAGCTGCTTTATGACAAATTTGGCACGGAAACTTAGGTCGCCGTCCTGGACCTGGGTTACTTTCAATATCACCTGCTAATAAGGTAGTGAGAAGTAAAACATGAGCTGGAACTTTAGTTTTGGGAAATTTAAGTAGTTTGTGTCTACATTGTATAGAGAAATGGAACGAACTCACCGGGTTAAGTGGGGTAAAAAGCTTATTGTGGATAATAAGTGGCGCGGTCCAATGTCCCTCCAAAAAAGGTGGCAATTGATCCTTTTCAAGCTGTGTATGCACAGGGTTTAAAATCCTCCAACAGGTAAAAGCTAAAATTCCTGGTAAGATTAAGAGGTAAGACTTGAAGACCATGAGGCTGGCCAAAGCTATAAAACCCTAAAAACGACCTATGCCTATACTTGAGCAGGTACTACAGTATTTACCGTTCAAAGAACGTTTTAAAAGTTGGAGACTTAAATTATAAAGTGTTAGAATTTAGACCTACCACCTGGCATTGCAATACAAGTTACAACGTACACACGAGTCAAACAAGGGGCCTAGCCACATCGAAAACCATAATATTGTATACAAGGGTCCAATCCGCATATGCAGAATAACGTTAGGATACTGTAACGACGTTTCACGAGTACCTAACCCGGAAGTCCAATTTATAGCCCAAATTTTATTCGAAATCGGAGGTGATCCACCCAAAATCGTGACTGAGGGGCTGTATAAATTTGTTAAGAACCATAAACCATAAATTTTATCCCATGTTTACGTCTAAGACGCCTTTCTCACAAAACGATAAAAAGCGAGTGAAAGTTCTCACCTGTCCATGTTGGATTTCGCGGCGTTAAGGAAAATCGTCGTCAGAAAGCACCATCTTCGGTATTTTCCGTCGTTATTCGTTTAATTCCGGACTTAAAGGTATGTTTTTAAATCCTTTGACATCATACAGCTCGGAATGACTCGTAGATGTGAAAATAAGCCGATTATGTCCGAGCTCATGACTTCGTTCGCACGAGTGTTGTAAACCGGAAAACAAGCTACGAGTGACTTCCGGCGCAGGTCACCGTGCTTAATATCAACGAAATAACGGCTCTAAATCGAGGTCAGATCTCCGACTGTTTGTAACAGGCTAGGCACGGTCATGCCGGATCTTGTAGGTTCTTTCCAGACATGTGCGGTGCGGGGACACAGTATTCAGCAGAACCTCTGGTTGATGCGGGACTTAGTTGAATATGTGATGGACCGTGATCTTCCATGTGCGCTTGTCTCCCTCGATCAGGAGAAGGCCTTCGACATGGTTGATCACGGATTCCTCTTTAAAATCTTGAAGAAGTTTAATTTGAATCCAGTTTTTGTTAAATGGACCTCTTTACTGTATAATAGTGTATATAGTCGGGTTATCGTTAATGGCCTACCGTCGGATGCCTTCAGAGTTCACCGTGGGGTGCGGCAGGGGTGTCCCCTGTCACCTCTACTCTATGTATTGTTTAGTGAATCCCTTGCAAGAGCCTTCCAAGTTGAACCTTTGTTTCGACCATTTCACATACCTGGTGGAGCTAAAGTCAAGTGCATCCAGTATGCTGACGACGTCACATGCGTAGTCTCCGACCTAGCTTCCTTCAGAGCCCTTACTGGCACGCTGTCTACTTTTCAAAGAGCGACAGGTGCCAGACTGAACCCCACCAAGACCAAAGGACTCCGTCTAGGTAAGTGGCGGTCGAAACAACTACCCTTCGCGGCATCATGGGTAGACGACGCCATAAAAATCAATGGCATATGGTTTGGTTACGGTTCACCCGAGTCACTTACCTGGAATGAGAAAGTGGACCTGGTGGAAGCTAGGTTGAAGGACTTTGGCGATCGCTACATTAGTCTGTTGGGGAAGGTAGCAGTTATAAATCGTTTCGTTTACCCTCTCTTATGGTATCCGGGCACTGTTCTGGCCGCTCCAGAGGGTGTCCTGGTGCGACTCGAGAGGGCTGTGTTTAGGTTTCTTTGGTCAGGGAAAACGGAGCTGGTCAGAAGAAAAGTGGTGTACCAGGTTCCTAGGCAGGGGGCATTGGGCCTTGTGCACTTTCCTTCAAAGCACCGTTTTCTCCTGACCAAATGTGTTTTTAGTGCTGTCGAAAGTCAGATGCCGTTTGCCTACTTTGTCCGTTATTGGGATGGATTATCATTCCGTTGGTTCTTTCCTACCCTGTTTAGCAACAGTGTACCTCACAGTTGGAGACCAACGAAGGCATACTGTCAGATGAGGGAGACACTACGTATTATGTCAACTGTAGGGGACGTTTTGCAGTCCAGTGCGGGGGACCAGTACCGGGCCATTTTTGATGACTTGGTTGGTCAGGTCCAACCCAACGACTATGCGTCAGGGCCGGAAGTGTGGCGTGTCGTCCACAGCAGGACACTCGATCACCGCCGGCGTGACCTGCTGTGGCGGATCGCACACGACGCCATCGTAACGAATCTCAAGCGCCTTCGGTGGCGTCTTGGAGATGGCATTTGCCCCCGCACTGGATGCACAGGGTGGGAGAGTGTGCCCCATGTGTTTTGGCAGTGTGGCTTTGTGGCCCTCCTCTGGGAGTGGTTTCAAGCTCTGGCTGATCGCCTCACGTTTTGTAATACCTGGGCGGTCAGTCAGGACTACGCTTTGTATGGTCTGTCACCCCCGCCATGCAATACAAGTGTTCGCGGGATACTTACCTTTGTTTCGGCCTCCATAAAGCTGGCCTTGTGGAGAGACCGGTGTAATATTGTGTTTAGGGGAGAGGGGAAGCCTGCGGACGTCGTCCTGGCGTCGGTGAGGACTGAGATTAAGCTGAGGGTGGAGGCCGACTTCGTCCGTTTGCCAAGGTCGACGTTCGGCAGGTGTTGGGGTCCACTTGTTTCAGTGCGAGCGGGCCGGGTGATAGTTAATTTGTAAATATTGTAAATACTGAAATTGCAAATAGTCCTACGTGATTGGCTTGGGTTTGGGGTGGTTTTGTACATAGTTAGCACAGACATTTTGTTTGCTAGCGCAATGTACAGATTTCTGTAAATAGTTCAGAGTTATGTTTTTGTCCGGTCAGGTTTAAGTTCTACTTTGTTTCTTCGTGCCCGTTTCTACGTACGTAAAAAGCCCATGTAAATAGTTGTATATACTGTAAATAAACTGTAAATAGTGATGGGAGTGTGGCAGGTGGACCCCCCCGTATCCCTCCGCGCTGTGATTGCCTTCAGGCGTGTTGTCTTTGGGCGTGTTTGTTGCCTTTGGGCGTGTGTTGTTTTGGCCTTGTGTTGTTGTGATCGTTGATGGTGGGTGTGGTGGTGGTTTCTGTTTGTTGTCGATGGGTGTGGATGGTGAGAGCATGTTGGCGATTCTATGGGTGGTTGTCGGTTGCGTTTTGTTCCGGTCCGGTTTGGGTTCTTTGTTTTTCAGTGCCTGTTTCTATGTATTTAAAAAGCTCCTATGTGGCTGGCTAAATTGCAAGAAAACTCGTATGACTGCATCAACTGTTTTATTTCATTTTTCTGAGGCTAACAGGCAATAGGCAGTCGCCCCAAAATTGCTTTTAAAAAATCAGCAACTCTTGCAAATCTTCTCGTACCTTTGAAGTGAGTTACGATATTTACACGAAACTTTTCCTAGAGTTTCTTCCTCCCTTTATAAATACCGGCTGGTACGTCCGTAATGTTATACTCGCCCGGCATGCGCTACGCCGGCAGGTGACAAATCCGACGGCGGTTACATAATACGAAGCCCGTATTGCAGGTCTAATCGTGTTGTGAAGAGAAAAAAAAAATAGAAAACAAATTGAGGTGATCATAATTGTCTGAGAAGGACATAAAAATGGATAAAAGTTGACCGAAAAGCCTTGACAAGGGCCGCATTAGGCTAGCATAGCTCCAAAGTAGGTTTCAACTTAGGTCCGCGCTTAGCGCAATATAGTAGGCTAGTCCTCAGATGAAACAGGCTAGCTCCCTGAAAAATTCCATGCAACAGGGAACAAAAGAGTCTTTTTACTACTGAGATTCAGAAACTGCCACTGCAGCCAACCCCAAAACAACACCCTAGCCCAACAACCACAAACCACTACAAAACAAAGTCCCACCCGTCAACCCCACGCCCAAAGGCTACCACACGCCTGAGGACGACACATCGCCCGAAGGCAACAACACGCCCGAAGGCAACAACACTTAAAAAGGTGCACCTTTGCCCAAGGGTGCCCCGGAGGCAGTTGTGGCGAAGGGTAACCTTATTATCCCCACGTTTAAACAAACTCCACAACCGGATGCAGTTTAAAGTCCTACCCTTAACTTGGGCTGCTTCTAACAGCATTACTTCGATGCAGCTGCGTGCTTGAATTATTTTCACACTTTCAAAACGACTGGGAAAGAGTAGGCAGACCTACACAGATCGATTCACTGCCTATTGTGCACACACACAATGAGATTCACATGCGTAAAAGAACATACACGATTATACGCATTTTATACTCAGTGTCTGTCAATGGAGCTTTTTTCTGTCTTCGTTATTCATCTTTGCTGTGCTTGTTTCTACATTCCTGTTTTTCTCTGCGCGTAGACATGTCCAGTTGTACGTGAGCTGTACTGTATGATACTTGATAAGGTAACATGTCGGTGAGTTTGGGTTCTTCAACCAGTTCACGTATTTCCACGGATAAGGGGAACATCTGATGCCTTTGGTCTTGATGAAAGACCGTTTCTCCCACCTCACAGCTGTCTTCACCTTGTTTACCCTCCGGGCTGCTCGGCAACAACAATCAGACGATGGAGTAGGCCACATTAGTCGTCGTGGATCACGCAAGGGAAAGGTTGGATCATCCAAAGCATCGGTTCCCACGTCGGAGGGTTCTCAGAAAAGGGGAGGAGACTTTGAACCTTTTCATTCTGGAATAGGAGCAGCATACACAGCTTGCGATGTAGAAGCCTCAATACTGGAATGCACTATAGCCTGTGGCAGTGGAACAACCTGGTTGGCTTTGGTCACGACCATTGAGTACGATTCTATGGTCAGGACTTCTGTACTGCCCTCTGTAGTCCCGTCAACTGGTGTAACTGTATTGGGGTCAGAGTGGGAAGTTAGGTTTCTGTTTGATTGTGCTGATGTTAGGGTTCGTATGGTATCTTGGAAAGACTCCGGTACTTTCGTAGAGTGGGGTCCATTATTCTGGAGGTCATCACAAGTCACCCTCTTGGCAATTGCGGTGTTGCTGCAGATCAAAAGCTGGTGTAATTGCTGTTCCCTGGCTGGTAGTCGCAGCATCTGGATGATGGTGATGACGATGACGACGACATTTTGACGGGCCCATCTTCCCTGGGTTAGCCTGGGAAATAAGAGGCATATCTTTGGCAGGTCCAGTTTGTCTTTCTAGCTTCAGAGCTGGTAGATTTCGTTAGACCAGAGTGAAACTGCCGTCTCCTTTCAGTTCGTGCTGGGCATATGCCACGCCTCTGTGATACAGAACTGTGTTTGTGGTGACATATCTTCAAGTGCTGTTGCAAATTTTTGAAACGCCTAGACTCGAATCTACACTTTGAGCTCGTACAGTGCAGTGGAACCATCCCCCATGGTGGTGACGACAGTGACTGCTAAGTTCTGTGGATTTCCCAAAATTTCTACATTTCCCACACTACAAGATGTGTATTTTCCTTTCCCCTGTCATTCTTCCTGTGTTTGCGAGACGACACCTTTCGGTAGTTGTGAGAAAAATAATCAGTGTGCAGAGTTTTCCTCTTCAGAACAAACTTTCTATCCTAGGTTGTCATTACCCTTACCCTATTTTTGACCACGGCAGAGGTCTCCTTACCTCCATTTCAACCTAGATTGGTAATTCATCAGTGACCATTACATCCGCTTCAATAGCAAGCAGGCATACTAATGCCACTTGTCATAATATTCTGTTATCTGAAAATATTGTAACTAGGTAAATCTCTTCAATAGTCACAGATAAATGAAACAAAATAGCAGGTGAAAGTTCGATCAAAAATCAAGTTGGAGGAAATCTCCTGGGCTCCAGACACTTCTGCCGTGTGCTTTTTAAGTACGTAGAAACAGGCACTGGCAAACTAAAGAAGAATCCCAAACCCAAACAAAACCATGACGGGTAACAAACACAAATGCTAAACAAACCATACACACCGTGCAACAGGGAACAAAAGAGTCTTCGCCACTACTGAACTCCAGCAACTGCCACCGCAGCCAACCCCAAAACAACTCCCCACAACCACATACCACCCAAACAAATTCCGCCCACACGCCCAAAGGAAACACCACGCCCGAAGGCAACTCCACACCCCACGGCAACAACACGCCCGAAGGCAACATCACGCCCGAAGGCAACACCACGCCCCAAAGGCAACACCACACCCGAAGGCAACACCACGCCCAAAGGCAACAGCACTTAAAAAGCACCGGGGCAAATACAGGTGCACCTTGCCCAAGGGTGCCCTGGAGGCAGTTGTGGTAAAGGGTAACCTCATTATCCCCACGCTTAAACAAGCTCCACAACCGGATGCAGTTGGCTCCAGACACTTCTGCCATACTGATTCATCTTCTAATGAGGAATTCCACTCTTCCAACAGACCAGGGAAGAGATCATTTCTAAGCAGAATAATTGCCATTTTAGTCCATCCATCTTCCTTGCTGAATGTCTGTTGTTTATTCTGGACATAATACACCCACTTTCAGAGTTTGGCAAGAGACACATTATGGAAAAAGGTAGTTTCTGAGCAACCGTAGCAATGAAAGATTAATTTTCATTTGGAAATGAAGCGTTTCACTGTTTTCATGGCCAGTCTCTGGTTTGAAAAGTTTGAACTTCTAAACATTGAGCATTGTGTCCATAGCGAGAAGGCCGTTGCCTTGCTCTTTGATACCTTGTAGCTGTGGGGTATCGTTCTCTGTTGTAATTGTTTGTCCCTTTAAGTGTAGCCTTACCATCTGTCTTACTTCCTTCGGATTCGGTATCTTCAGTCCAAGTCTGAGTTGCATTTGCCTTTCTGGGTTCACCGGTTTGAAGCGGTTGTGGTGCACTAATTGTGATTTCTAATCTGGACCTTCTTAGACTTCATAACTAACATCACTAAGTTTCCTTTTAACAAGGCAGGGTCCACTCCATCGATGTTCGAGTTTAGGGGAGATGCCCTTCTTCCTGGTGGTGTACTGGGGCCAAACACAGTCCCCCTTCTTATGTAGGTGTAGATAGGCATCTCTGTCGTAAACCATTTTCTGCCTTCATGGGGCACTTTTGTGTTGTCGGGCAACGTGATAAACTCCCTCAAATGTTTGGTTAAGTCAAGTAGCTTACTAGGAGTAAGACCCAATAACCAGCCTGTTCTGGCGGCTCGGGGATCATCATGTTAAAGAGCAGAATTGCATTTCGCCGTAACATTAACTCAGTAGGTGTAACAGGATTTGAAGACGTTGACGGGACCGGATTTGTGGGCTGTTCCTAAGCATGTCTCTCCCACGATCACCCATCCAAGATCCAGTTTCTGAGCGTAAGGGCCATTTTTGTCCCATTTGCATAATGTCCCTCCCGAGCAGCAGGATCGGCGCGTCGAGGTCAGTTGGCGGCAACTTTACAGCGATTTGCTTCAGATGAGGAAAGTGGAGTGCCACAGTGGCGACGGTATTTCTGTTCTGTCGTCGGGGATCATGTCACACTCAATGAGAGAGGGTAAGTGCAGTTTAGTCTTTCCATCCACCGATTTTATTGGGAGATTATTTGCCCTTCTACCTGCCGTGTTCCTTATGCCTGAGCATGTTTTCATGATGTAAGATGTTACGGCAGAGGTCATCTGAAACGACGTATGCTTTGATGGCTTTACGTTCCTCCTTATCGGGGTAAATCACAATGAGGCATATTTTGGAACAGGGGTATTCGCCACTATTTTTACCACAAATTCCTGTGCAATTGGTGCTTTTTAAGTGCATAGAAACGGACACTATCAAACAGGGAGAACCAAATCCGGACCGGCAAGAACACAACCATGAACTACTTATAATCATTTACAAAGTTACCTTACACCAAGCTGGCAAAACAAAATTTTCTGTGGCCAACATATACGGCACCCCCAGCCCACCCACCACACAAGACTATTTACAAACAGGAAAACAACACACGCCAGAAAGCAACACACACCCGAAGGCAACAACAAACGTCCGAAAGCAACAACGCCCGAAGGCAACACAACACGCCCGAAGGCAACACCACGCCAGAACGCAAGACCACGCCCGAAGGCAACTTCACGCCCTACGGCGACCCCACGCCCGAAGGCAACAACACGCCCGAAGGCAACCTCACGCCCGAAGGCAACAACACGCCCGAAGGCAACAACACGCCCGAAGGCAACAACACGCCCGAAGGCAACAACACGCCCGAAGGCAACAACACGCAAAAAGCACAGGGCATACACAGGCGCACCTTGCCCAAGGGTGCCCCGGAGGCAGTTGAGGTAAAGGGTAACCTCATCATCCCCACGCCCAAAGAAGCTCCACAACCGGATGCAGTCTAAAGCCCTACCCAGGACAAAGCTTTTTACGTACGTAGAAACGGGCACGAAGAAACAAAGGAGAACCCAAACCCGACCGGACAAAAATACAAAGGTGAACCACCCACAGAACCCTGCACACCGCGCCAGCAAACAAAACCCCTGCGACAACCATGTACAAAACCACCCCGAACCCAAACTAGTCACATAGGACTATTTACAATCTCACTAGGCAAAACTATTTACGGACCCATTTACATCAACAGAAGAGTGTTCAATGTTTTTTGTAACTGTGGGTGCTCCTTACGTGCTCCGGAACAAAACACCGGACGTGACATGAAACACAAGGACAACTATATACACCAGGCCAGCATTCATGTGGCCAACCCCCACTATTTACAGTATTAACAATGTGCTTTTTAAGTGCATCGAAACGGCACATACAAACAAAAAACAAAAAAACTCAAACCGGATCGGACAGGAACATAAACGCAAAACTATCCACACACCACCAAATCAAACAGAAAAGTATGTTCATTACAACAATAGAACCACACACAAACTGACAACCCAATACCCCACAAACCAACCTCCCCCCGGTCACCCTAAACCAATATTACTACATACCGCCAACGAAGGACAACACCAGAACAAACCACCACCACCCAACAACAACCAAAAAACCAAAACACTAGACCAAACAATCATCACAAACTGCCCCAAGGGGCCACGAGGGGTCCGGGGCAAGGTCCACCTGCCACGAGGGGTCCGGGGTGGAGTCAACTTGCTATATTTACAGTATGTACACTATATACACTATTTACACAAAAACAAAAAACTGAACAAAACTGGGCCAAAAGTACAGGCGCACCTTGCCCAAGGGTGTCCCGGAGGCAGTTGTGGCAAAGGGTAACCTCATTATCCCCACGCTTTAATAAGCTCCACAACCGGAACAAAGCAAACCTATTTACACTGAACTACCAAAAAAACTTTGTGGCATGCATGGGCACAGACACAAACAGAACAGAAACCCCAAAAGAAAAACACAAAGGCAAAACCATTCACACTAAATACTCTGACTGGGACCTTATCTTTTTGGTTTCGATGATAAGAGAAACCAATGCATTCGTGATGGCGTATGTGTGTATGGGTGTATGTGTGTGTATGTGGGTATGTGTGTGTGTATGTGTGTTTGTGACACTGCTCGTTAACACGATATCTCAAGAAGGGAAACGCTGACAGTTCTCAAACTTGGTACATAGATGCCCCATATTGAGAGGAAGAACCCTATTGTTTTTGGTGGAGGTCAAAAGTCATCTGGGGTCACCGGGGGTCAAACTCCGAAAACCTTGTTAACACGATATCTCGAGATAGGAAGCTTGGATAAATTTCATACTTAGTATGTAGATGTGTTATGGTTAGAGGAAGAACCCTATCGTTTTTGATGGAGGTCAAAGGTCATCTGGGGTCACCAGGGGTCGAATGCTGAAAACCTTGTTAACACGATATCTCAAGTTAGGAAGCTTGGATAAATTTCATACTTAGTATGTAGATGTGTTATGGTAACAGGAAGAACCTTATCGTTTTTGGTGGAGGTCAAAGGTCATCTAGGGTCACTGGAGGTCAAACTCTGAAAACCTTGTTAACACGATATCTCAAGATAGGAAGCTTGGATAATTTTCATACTTAGTATGTAGATGTGTTATGGTAACAGAAAGAATCCTATCATTTTTGGTGGAGGTCAAAGGTCATCTGGGGTCAAATGCTGAAAACATTTTTAACATGATATCTCAAGTTAGGAAGCTTGGATAAATTTCATACTTGGTATGTAGATGTGTTATGGTAAGAGGAAGAAGTCTATCATTTTTGGTGGCGGTCAAAGGTCATCTGGGGTCACCGGAGGTCAAACTCTGAAAATCTTGTTAACACGATGTCCCAAGATAGGAAGCTTGGATAAATTTCATACTTAGTATGTAGATGCGTTATGGTAAGAGGAAGAACCATATCGTTTTTGATGGTGGTCAAAGGTCATCTGTGGTCGCCGGGGGGTCGAATGCTGAAAACCTTTTTAACATGATATCTCAAGTTAGGAAGCTTGGATAGATTTCATAGGTAGTATGTGGATGTGTTATGGTGGGAAGATGAATGCTATCATGTTTGGTGGAGGTCAAAGGTCATGTAGGGTCACCGGGAGTCAAACACTGAAAATGTTTTTAACACGATATCTCAAGATAGGAAGCTTGAATAAATTTCATACTTAGTATGTACTGTACGTGCAGTATGGTAAGAGGAAGAATTCTATCATTTTTGATGGAGGTCAAAGGTCATCTGGGGTCAAAAAGCAAAATTTTAAGAATGCCCAAGATCGTCTCATGGGTTCACCAGAAGGCAAAAAGCAAATTTTCCCAAGAATTCCCAAGATCATCATCTTGAGCCATCAGATGTCAAAATGCAAAATTTCCCAGGAATTCCCAAGATCAAATATGAACCTAACATTATTTTTCCAACATCTTAAGATAGCACTTGACCAGTGACTGAAAGATATGGGACATCATGGCATTATTTGGAATAGAACATATATCATCGAAACCTCAATGCATTTTTGCATTCTGGTTAATCCGTGGGCTCGGTACGGGCGTCCCAGAGTGATGGGTTCCCCTGTCTGATACTTCGCCCGAAGCAGACCTCTTTAGTGCAGACTCTGGCCCCTCCCCCTCACACAAATCAACCAACCCTCCCCCAAAGGTGGATCCTTTGGAGGAGGCTCTGAGGCACGCTCCCCGCCATCCGACATCGCCGAGTCTGAGGACAGATCGAGGTCCTCCTCTACTGTCGTTATTTCAACCTGACTGGGTGCCGTTGCTAAGGATGGCGGAGAGTCTACCTCAGGAGATCCAGCACCCCTTCACACTGCTTGGAGGCAAGGAAGTCCTGTTCCACCTCAAGTGCCGCCTCCTCTAACTCCTGGGTTGAATATTGTGGGCCTGTTTGCGAGGGTTCAGGCGCCGACCCCACATCGGCACTGACATGAGCAGAGTACGATGTGGGGCAGGAACCAGACACATGTCCCTCCTCCCCACAGAGGTTGCACCGTACCTCGTTGGGACAGTCTGCCTTGCCGTGCCCCAACTGCAAACATTTCCCACAACGTCTGTTGGGACACGACTTGGCTTCGTGCCCCTCCTCTCCACATCTAGAACAGGTAAGGGGCTGGCAAAAGTACCTAATGTGGGCCTTGGAACCCCCTATGAAGAGGAACGACGGAATGTCCCTCACCAGTTCCATACGGAACTGTCTCTTGCCATTAAATATGCCTTTCAACTCACCCGCAGTATATTTACACCGCCGCATTTCAGAGACAGTTTCGTATTGACTAAGAACCCTCGCAACCAGGCCCTGATCGACCTCGAAGGGAAGGTAAAGCACCGTCACCACCACAGAGCCATCATATAGGGTGACAGTGAGCCCCTCTACCCCCTTCAGGCATGACACACCCTTAACACGGGCAGCATCAGACTTAAACTTAAGGTCATACGTGTTGCGGGCCTCAAGCGCCTGCAACATCTCAATTTCACCAATTTCAACACCATTGTCTTTTAACACAGTAAACGCCTGTGGGGGAGGGACACTCACCCCAGACGAAAACTCCAACTTAACAATTGTGCTATCCCGACCTCCGGGCATAGCAGCAGTATGTGTGGCTCGAGACCACGGAATGAAAAGAAAAAAAAAAAAACTCTGACCAGGGTTTACAAAGGACAAAATTTAGGATGAAGCACGTTATAAGGTTTTAAGCACCAATTGCAATAAATAGTGTAGCTATCACACAGTGATACAAGTTGAGCACGGCAAAACGACGAGAGCGAAACGAAAACACGTCTGCTCTCGTCGAAGACCTGAACTGAACCAATTGGAGGTAATCGAGTTGGTTTCCTCCCCGCCATCATGTATTATGACTGGTTCCTCCTTCGGTGGTGCTGGGTTAGTGTGAAGGGTAGCCCAATGTCTTTCACTGTCACATTCAATGCATTCCACTGGTTCCTTACAATCCTTGGCCATGTGTTCTGACGTGCTCAAGCATCGAAAACATACTTTGTTGTCCCTCAGATATGCTTTTCTCTCGTACCCTGGCTTACTGAGAAATGCTCTACACTTGTGTAGTGGGTGTGGCTTATGAATTGGGCACTGTTTCTTGGCTATAGGAGTGTCTGTCTTTTCTATGAGGTGAGTGTTAACCCTTACAGGCCTCGCAGGTTTCCTAGACGCAGTAGTGCTGCTGACAACAAAACTGGGTTCATTCCGTATTTTAGCTTGCTGTCTAACAAACTTGGAAAAGAAGGCGAATGGCGGGAATGTCACTTTGTGATCCTCCTTGTACTGGGCCCCTTTCGTAAGCCATTTTTCTTGCAGTCCATAGGAGATTTTTGGGCAATAGGGGGTGATACCTCTAGCAGTGTCTAAGAAAGCAAGGCCGGGAAGTGCGCCCACATATTTTTTGGCACATTCTAGTTCTAACAGGATATCGCCCAGCTCTCTGAGTTTCGTATTATCCCTGTTGCCGATTTAAGGAAAATCTTCTATTTTCTTTAGTAGCTCTGCAATTTCGGGAGCCCCGTAGATTTCATCCAAAGGCTGCCACACCAATTTAAGGCCCGCACGGGGATTGGTGGCGTTAGCCGAACGTAACATTTTTGCCATCGTGGAAGACTCCGCCCGGCCACTTAATTAACAAGTCAAGTTCTTCCCTTGGGGATTGATTAAGGTCTTTGATGACGTCACGGAATGAAGCCTTCCATGATCGATAATTTTCGGGCTTTTCATCAAAAGTAATCAATCTGGCGCTTAACAAGGTCTTTTCGCACAAGATATCTAGCAATTTCTGTTGCACTTTCAGGCCTGGCTGTTGTGTCAAACTGTGCAGATGGACTCGTATTCAGGTGAACGTTGAAATGGCGTTCCACATACTCCTTTGCCCGTTCACTTGGACTTTCTGATTGTATGTTGAGTTCATCACTAATTCCGTCTCCTGTTTCTGCCTCTTCGTACACAGTAGCTTCGGCTGAGGCGACGGCAGCTGCTTTGTGACTTTGCAGCAGCAGTATCTCTGCTTCGAATTCTACCTTCTTTTTGATAAGTTAGTTAGATGGGATTTTACGACACCCCCACACGATTGTGTTATATAGTGTCATCTAGAAAAGAAAAAGGTGCGATGTTGGGGTAAAAAAATTAAAAAAAAAACTTAAAAAGGCGGGGTCAAATTCCACTAAAGGGTCCAGGCAAATGCGGGAGTCATGTCAAAAATTTCTATTGAGTTTACTTTTCTTTTTTATAAGTTTGGCCTCTTTTTCCAAATACGACATAGTTGCTCGGGCGGCATTGACCTTTGCTCGAGCTCTCAGGGCGGCTGAGCTCGTAGCCGGTGTAAAAGGAAATGGTGTCTCTCCTGGAAAATGTGTCCCACCAGACACATTTTCCAAAAAAATATGTCCCGCCGGACAATATTTCTCAGGAAATAGTGTCCACCCGCCACAGGAAAATGTGTCCGTGGGACACAATTTTACGAGGAAATAATGTCTCCATATAAGCAACAGGAAAATCTGTCCTTCGAAACGCGGTTACGGAGGAAGTCGCCTTGAACATGTATGGCCCTGGGGAGTTGGGAAGCGACTTTCCAACATTTTGTTTTTTATTGCGGGAGACCGAAAGTGAACTTATGGGATGTCAAAGTGAACTGAGGGAGACCGTAAGTTAACTTTGACATAAGTGGACTCGGCGGAGTGTCAAAAGATATACTAGTACAAACTCAAGAGTAAGTCCCAAACTTTGACCAAAAATGCGTAAAATTACTTTCCAAGATTCAAGGCAAGGCCATGTCCTTTGGATCAAATAATACTTTTGTCCGTGAGCACTTGTTTGGCAAAATTTCGCAATTTTTGAAGGTCATGATGGGTGGTTGTTGAGATCTGACATCATTTAAGCCTCAGTCGAACGGACACGATCAAACATCTTTCCTTTCTTATTAAGTCTCTGGGTCACTACCATGGTGTCATACAAAGATGATTCAGTACCACACTGTTACAAGGAGCTACTAATTTTTAAAAGGAGATTGCATTTTTCATTAAAAATTGCATCCTGGATCTGCTTTCAGTCAGCCGTATTATACAATTGCTTCTCCGTTCTCGAGACCGGCCTAGTCGAGGCCCAGAATACGGTCCCGGGCCTCGTCATAGGCAGTGGCGTATCCAGCGGGGAGTGCAGCAGGCCATGCCCCCCCCCCATTGAAAATGAGGAAAAATAAATTAAAATAGGTAGGCGGTAGCATTATCTGATACTACGTAGGCAGTCCCTTTTTTCAAAAGTTTTGAAGTAATGCGTTCTTAACGGACATTCTGTCTTGTAATTAGACAGGTAGCATCTTTGTGCTGTGGAGTGGGGTTAAAGACCGCAGATACTTTGAAGTATACTGCTCTGTTAGGTTTCTGAAACCTTTTAACCTTTTCGTTCGCTTGGTAGCCTCACTTGTGTGCAAAGGTCCCAGCAGGTTTACTAGTTGGGCCAAGCACGCAGTGGAGTCCCCAGACTTTTCGAAGAGGGGGTACTAGGGTTCAAGCGTTCTCAAAACGGACACCCCAAATGAAGGACCGAGCTCCTCTGGAGGCCTCGTAGTGACGGGCAGTGCTCCCCTGTAGGCGTTGGGCCCGGGGTCCCACTGTAAGACCCCTAGTGGGTCCAGGGACAATGCTAAATTGGGGGTCCAAGGAACGGAGACCCCGAGACTCTAAGGTATTAATAAATTGTTATCATTCGATTAAAGCATTTGACTATCTCCAAAGTGGCATTGGATGTTTACAAAAATGGAATCAAAATCTGGCCTTTTTGGTAGTCTAATAGCACAAAAGACATAATGATGGGGAAAGGGTTGAGTGGAGACGACGGATCATGTTAAGGGTTTCCAGGCCCCCAGCTAGGTGGGGGTACGTGGCCCGTGTCCCCCCGTACGCATCACTGTGCCCTACAAGAAAAATCGATCGAAAATAAAATTTTACTGCCTGTAAACGTTGGCCCTGATATGGCTCCAGGATTTGACCAAAAATAATCCCAAAAGGCGTTTAATAAAGAACGTATTTTGTTTTCTGTAACTTTTTTCTTTCTAAAATTACAAAATGTCTCCCGCGCTACACGCGCTTTCATCTTCAGTTACATTTTGCTACAGGGGCGCTACCAGGATTTGGTGATGGGGGGAGAACAGTCGTAATGCCACCTCAGTCCCCCCCCCCCCCCAGTCTCCGTAAATTGTAACTTTTTGGGTGCCCCTGCGATTGTATACAGCAGTGTGGAATCCTTTTTGTCACTTCATAAAGATGCCGAAATAGGGGAGGCATCTCCCTCCTCTTTGAAATTTTTTTGTTAATTTAAGGTTGCCTAGATGCAAAATGGTGCTATCTTAGGGATATTTTTGGAACTGATCATATCTTGCTGGAACAGGTGCGTAGCCAAGGGGGGAGGGGGCAGCCACCCTTGAGCAAAATGTTGGTATTTTTTATGTTTTTTTTACAATATTACTAGTGTTTCCCCTATTTATGTGCGGCAAATAGGCCTGGGAAGTGCCATTTCCAGCGATCTGGGAGGCATTTTGGACCAAGATTTTCTCGCGCTCCTCGCCAACCGGTTGACACGGAGCACTGGCAGCGTACTTGCCAACTCCATACCGATACCGGAAGGGGACAAATTGCACGCCTAAAATATCAGGAACACATGGTATCTAGTGGTAGGCCTATGTACAAAAGCAACACCTTACACTTGTTGAAGCTGTTATGTGATTCTGCATACTTGTAGAATGATAAATTATTTGCCAGCAATATGTGTGTTGTGTATTTGATTTCTTTATAGTTATTCCATAGTTAATATGTATTAACTATGGTTATTCCTACAAAATATTTCACAAGATACATAATAATATGTCTCCTTTTGCATAGAAAATATCGTATAAAGTATGCACCAAATCACATATTTTCACATCACCGTGGGAGGGGGAACTCCCCCACCCACACCCCCACACGCGCAAGTGCTTAAAAGCCGTTTGGGATCATTTTAAAATTTAAAAAAAATTATGAAATCGATTGGGGGGGGGCACGCCCCCCCCCCCAGTGTAAATCCAAACTCTCTCTCTGTATTACAGGGCTGTATCCTAGTCCACTTGGCCCGAATCCGGGCCAATGTAGATTTAAGTGACCACCATTCATGGTCAATCCCGAGTCCAGTATACCCTTCAATTCCGAGCGGTATCCGATTCCAGGTTCTTCAATTCCGGGCCAGTTCCGAGTCCAGCTATTTGGCGAATGTGGCATCATGCTTTTTGTACTGTTTTGTAATTACATTTAATTAAAACCGGGCATTTTAGGAGTCAATTTCATGCCCTGGTTCAAGCTGTATTTTAATTGACTGTATGTGACCATTTATATGTTGAACTGTGCATCAATAACAATGTAGCCCTAGGGAACAAATATTTAACTTTCATTTTTGTGCACTCTTCTTGAATCGGTTCCGAGTCCGAGTCCAGCTGCAGCCCATTCCGGGCCAATTCAGATTCCAGAACCTCCCATTCTGAGCCAGTTCCGAGTCCGACAAAGCATGGACTCGAGTCCAGAATCGAGTACGTTGCAGCCCCGTTGCATTGTGTGGAATGTAAGCTACTCTTCATTTTCAAACTTTGCTCTTAATCAAAGAGCCGTCACCAACTAAGATTTTTGATACCCCCACACTAAAAATATACTTTGGGGTGACGAGTGTATGTCTTTATGTATCCAGAAAAATCAGTAATAAAAACTTTAGCGTATAGCTCTGTCCGTCTCCTTCTCCCACATTTCCTGCCTCTCTTCATTGTTCCTTCCCCTATTCAGGGTCGGGAATCCAGAAATGAGAGAGGGGGCGTAAACGTCTGTAGAAAGTGCATGGTGCAATCAGATGGGCTTGGAGGTTTAAAATTCTGTCACAAAAATCATTGTTTTGCTAAAAATAGGGGCGTACGCCCCTTTCGCCCCCCTTGGATTCGGCGCTGCCATTACTCCTTATCTCTGTTTCCCGAAATTCCTCCTGCTAAGTTATATATCATGCTTTCCTGGGCGTTTCTTCCCCGCAACTGACCTTTTATTGTTCCTTCCCTTTCTTTTCTCTCCGCTCATTATTTTCTCCCTCTTGCAAAGTCGGCCTTTCTGCAGCCCTTGTCCTTGTTCCATTCTTCCCAGCCATTCACTCTTTCAGGCTATTTCGTCCCGTTCGTTTTTTTCCACCATCCCTATAGCCCTGTCTACCACAGAACTAGTAACATCCACATTTCCTTCCAAATTTACCAAGCCAATTTCCTCTTCCCCACCTTACCTAAATTCAGTTATCACCCCTATTCATATTATTTCTTTTCTTGTCTGTCGTTTTGATTTTCCCGGCTTTATTTTACTTTCTTTTCTTTTAATTATTCTCCTTTCTCTTTTCTTTTTCCCGGTATCCCGATTCTTCTTAATCATTTTTTTTTCTGCGATGCAGTTTTCCCCAGCCCCCTCTGGCGCTGCAACCTGTAGGCCAGGGAGTGCACAGAGAGTCAAAGATCTGGGGGGAGGGGGGCATCATTGAAAGGGTGTTCTGTATGCGATACAAATCTTTCTTCATCCCTGCAGGTAATCAGGATGTAAACTTAATCACTCAAGCAAACCTAATTTTCTGATCAGGGAGGTGTTAACACCCGAGTCTTTATTCTGAGTTAATTAGGCAATCCTACAGTCAGTGGCGTAGACAGGATTTCTCTCACGGGGGCCATGCAGTATGTTGTGTGATCGCCTACCTGGGGAGGGGTCTAAGGGGTGGGGCCCCTGCCCTTTGAAAATTTTTGAAAAATTAGGTGTCCTTACATGCAATCGGGTGCAACATATGCTACCTTTTGAAGTAAAATTTGTGTTAAAAAATGTACGTATTTTTAGGAACTAAAACAAGAAACAATCGGCATCAGTGAGGGAGGACCATCCATGGCTAATGGGGTGTCCCCTCCCCCTTTGAACCTTTTTTGAAAAATTAGGTGCCCTTAATACATGCAATCTGGTGCCACATATGCTACCTTTTGAAGTAAAACTTGTGTTAAAAAAGTTTACGTATTTTTAGGAACTTAAAAAGATCGGCATAAGTGAGGGGGCATGTCCCAATGGCCCCCCTAAGTACACCACTGTCTATAGTACCACAACTGACTGTTTTGTTTACATGAAACTCTGTAAAGTCAAAACTAAAGTGCATTATTTTGTAAGCCCCGGTCTGTCAAAGCAGTTTTACCGGTTTTCAATTTAACCCACGCGGGTCCAAAGTGACATATTTCTCTCACATTTCTCTTTGCAACATGCGTGTATCCGAAAATTCGACCTGAAATTCTGAAATTCCATTTACATTTACTCTTTCCTCTGCTTGTAGCCCCCTTCTATTGAAACGGATATTGTTTTCTATTAAATGTTCGCTGTTCGTGTATATTTTGGTCTGCAGGCGTCCCAAACACACTGTCTGCCTTTTCAGCTAATGGTGTGGGCGTGTTTGTATGTACTACTCCAATGTATTGAGAAACTACCGGTTTAAAACACTGTAAAATACTTTAATGTAGTACCACTACACACTACGCCATGTGGAAGAGTATTAATAATCAACCAAATCAAACCAAAATCATTTCATAAGTTCCCTCTGTTTTCAATGGATTCTAGTCTATCCCATTGTGTAATGGTATAACCAACGATCCGTGGATTTGATTGGTTCATGGTCTGTTTTCTACGCGTTGAGTTCAGTCCGTCTTATGTCGACCGCGGCCAACCATATACGGATGCCTCAGTTTATCGTTGCCAAAATCATTTGCGGATAATCAAAACACTGTGTGTTTCTAGCGGACAGTGGCAAAAAAGGACAGTATTTAATAGTGGGATTTGTTTGTAATTACTGTCCGGAAAAGATGGTAACAGTAAAATGTGTCTGACGGGACACAATTTCTTAATGTGGTGGGAAAAACTGTCTCTCCAGACACTGTTTCCAGGACTTAACCTGGAAATATCGTCCGGTGGGACACAGACTAATTTTTCAGGGTTGATTTTCAGAGCTTATGGCATAAATTCAGTCTTTCCACTTTTTATCATTGTCTCTGATAAAAAAAAAATGAAATTACTGTACATGTGTAGGCCTATAATTAAATCCTATATTATATTTCATTCAAGTTTTCGTGAAGTGATGGTTATTAAAGAAAATTATTTGTCTTTCACCGCTGTAATGATGATTTTAACAAGGTTGTCTTGGGTAGAGACAGTAACAGTGTGATACCAAACTTGAGTATGTTGACTTTCTCTCACGTTAAACGAGTAGACTGACATGATCCCCCCGTTGTCACTAGTTAAAAAATGGGCAGGTATATACCCTCAAAATGTTTAATCCTGTTAGTTAGTTATTCCCTATGAAGACTGTGACAATACTATGTACCATACTTGATGGTCTTCAGTACATGGATTTTGTTTTGTGGAGGTACTGCTAAGAGGACTCCTTTTACACGGGAGACACATCTTCCCGCTACACCGGCCCTCTGCTTGATGTTTTTGATGACCCCGATCTGACGGACCCAGCGTCCTGGTCTTGTGGGTCTCCAGGTGGCTTCTCAGTTGAAGGCTGTTCTTTCATCGTTCCAAGTTTAGTAAAGTAAGGGTAGGTGGTGCAGCATCTGACGTTCATATAAGTCGGTTAACCTTGCACATTTTTTAGGAAAGGCCCGAAATCATCGTGCGTGATTTCATGCGAAAGATAAAAAGGCTCTTCAAGGAGGCCGGGGTTTGTATGTAAATGTTTGGTTCTTATGACCAAGCTAGACCGGTTTCTGTTGTCATGCTCACATTGCTATAATATGGCAGCAACTTCATCAGTAGCAAACCATCATGCGCGGTTGGGGGTTAAAATTCAAAGCTTCATCGAGCAAAAATTAAGTATCACAAATGTTAACCTCTGTATAGAGTATATGGTTATGTCCCCAAATTTTTCGTAAGCCCTTAAATAACATTTATGAAATGTTTAGGCAGTGTTCCTATAGTAGACCCTTTAATGGGCACGGACGGGTAAAGGAGGTGTGTTAAAGATCGTTGTTTTGATCATTTGTAACAAAAGAGCCATAGTTATAATTTTGACATATGGCGGGATCATAAGCAATTTAAATTTGCAAAAACCTTTGAGTGTTTCACAGGGGATAATTCAGCGCTAGCCATACTAGGGGTGGCGCTATTACATGCCTCTCGTGAATCACTTAATTGTTGTCAGGGGAAAGGTTTGAGCTTTCTCGCTAAGCAAGAAACCTCACATTCCGCTTACGGCTGTATGTATGCATACGCCACGGAATGTGACTAACCTTTTTCTATAGGGTTTCCCAGACAAATATTTATTGTTACATTAACTAAAAATATGTTCCTTTCGGACATATGTACCTCTAGAGGTTAACTGGACGTACTCAGGGGGGTCTTCCGCCTTTACATAAGGTTGTGGGCGTAGGGTGACTACGTATAGTCTTCTTTCCTTTGTCCTGGGTAGGACTTAAAACTGCATCCGGTTGTGGAGTTTGTTTAAACGTGGGAGTAATGAGGTTACCCTTTGCCACAACTGCCTCCGGGGCACCCTTGGGCAAGGTGCACCTGTATTTGCCCCGGTGCTTTTTAAGTGCTGTTGCCCTTGGGCGTAGTGTTGCCTTCGGGCGTGGTGTTTGCCTTCGGGCTTAGTGTTGCCTTCGGGCGTGGTGTTGCCTTCGGGCGTGGTGTTGCCTTCGGGCGTGGTGTTGCCTTCGGGCGTGGTGTTGCCTTCGGGCTTGGTGTTGCCGTCGGGCGTGGTGTTGTCTTTGGGTGTGTGGTCTTTGTGGGGCTTTGTTTTTAGTGTGACCGGGGGGAGGTTGGTCTGTGGGGTCTTTGGGTTGTTGTCAGTGTGTGTGTGGTTCTGTTGTTGTAATGAACATAATTTTCTGTTTGATTTGGTGGTGTGTGGATAGTTTTGCCTTTATGTTCCTGTCCGATCCGGTTTGAGTTTTGTTTTTTGTTTGTATGTGCCGTTTCGATGCACTTAAAAAGTCTTCTTTCCTTTGGAAGAGACAAGAGATCAGTTGGAGGCTATCAATGAACTTTATCGATTGGGTGAGCCCGCGTCTTTTCTTAGACAGGTCAGAGGTTTCCATAGTTTCCTGCTAGATAAACCTATGCCCATGTTAAACAGTTGCTCGCCGTGTAAGGTCTTTGTAGACTGGGTATGGCGGTTTGTGCAACTGAAATGGCTGGCCAGCAAGAGGGTTTTATCTTTCGTCTTTTAGACGTGATAGAGAATAACCTCGATTCTGTTCGCTGATTGGTCCGTTTAGAAGGCGGCAAACCTTCGTAGGGACTAGTAGTAGATCTGTATAGAGTATATGGTTATGTCCCCAAACTTTTCGTAAGCCCTTAAATAACATTTATGAAATGTTTAGGCAGTGTTCCTATAGTAGACCCTTTAATGGGCACGGGGGGTCACGGGTGTTCGTTCAAGGTTATCCGGTCGCCACACATTTCAACCCCCCATCGTGCTCAATTAAAGACTTGGCCGTTACCGCAGCCTTAATGTGCAGAGGTTCTGACCGTGATCGTCAGACTGCGGCCGAAAACCGGCTTACCATGAAACTCGGGACCCTCTCCCCACACGGTCTTAACATTAGAATGGAACTTTTTTTAACCTGTTCCCCTTTTCATTACTCTTTACCAGTTTTTTCAGCCTTCTGTCGCTTTTTTACACCGTGTTCATTCTTTACGAACGACCGGTTCCGTGCCTTTCTTCAATGTGTTTCTTCACTATTTCTACTTCTTTGTTGTTCAGTTGCATTTCTTTGCCACCTGATGAAGAGTCTATACTCGAAACGTCGTGGAATTTTCCGCGCAAACTTTTAGCACTTTTTACAACCTTTATCGACCTATATATATATATATATATATATATAATATATATATATATATATATATATATATATATATATATATATATTATATATATATATATATATATATATATATATATATATATATAGGCTAAGTTTGTAGTGTATGTACGTACACTACAGTAGGCCTAGCCACTATGTCGTCACAGTAGCAATGTGTAGCAATGTGTGCATGCCCCGGTGCTTTTTAAGTGCTGTTGCCTTCGGGCGTGGTGTTGCCTTCGGGCGTGGTGTTGCCTTCGGGCGTGGTGTTGCCTTCGGGCGTGGTGTTGCCTTCGGGCGTGGTGTTGCCTTCGGGCGTGGTGTTGCCTTCGGGCTTAGTGTTGCCTTCGGGCTTAGTGTTGCCTTCGGGCGTGGTGTTGCCTTCGGGCGTGGTGTTGCCTTCGGGCGTGGTGTTGCCGTCGGGCGTGGTGTTGCCGTCGGGCGTGGTGTTGCCGTCGGGCGTGGTGTTGCCTTCGGGCGTGGTGTTGCCCTCGGGCGTGGTGTTTTTCTTTGGGTGTGTGGTCTTTGTGGGGCTTTGTTTTCAGTGTGGCCGGGGGGAGGTTGGTCTGTGGGGTATTTGGATTGTCAGTGTGTGTGTGGTTCTATTGTTGTAATGAACATAATTTTCTGTTTGATTTGGTGGTGTGTGGATATTTTCGCCTTTATGTTCCTGTCCGATCCGGTTTGAGTTTTGTTTTTTGTTTGTATGTGCCGTTTCGATGCACTTAAAAAGCTATGTGTGTATGTTAGGCTTAGGCCTGTAGACAGTATTATGTCGTCACTAAAGGGTTTATGCGTGTAGCGCAGTAGAATATCTTAGATGCTTATTTGTTGTGATATAATCCAGAGAATACTGAAATACAAATCAGAGTGATACAGACATCAGAAGTGTTAAGTTGTGTTTACTGTTTGTGTCTCGGCACTACATTGGCGTAGTCGGCAGGATAGTGATTGAAGTGTGGTAGTCCATAGCCACAGTACAGCGATTTGTGGTAGTCCATAGCCACAGTACAGCAATTTATGTGTGGTAGTCCATAGCCACATTAATCTCAGTAATATTCCCTCTTGAAGAGGTATAGGTTCCAACCTACGAGCAACTTTATGATGACTGATTCAGGAGATTTTGCCTGTCCAGAGGCAAGAGAGGAGTCTCAAGGTCAGTGGGGTGACGCCGTCCCAAATCGTTATCCATATCTTAGGTACATGTTAGCCGAGTACATAAAGCAGTTGTGCGAAGAAAATCACCTTGATTTGACATTGCTAAAGACTAAAGAGGACAGAATTCAGGCCTTGCAAATGCTGCCCAATTTGCGTGATGCAGGCCTAAATCTTAATAACAGTAGCCGTGAGAAACCGGTGGATACATTCAACATAAAGTTAAAAGGATTCCACATTCTAACCAGTGATGATGATATGGAATGCTACCTTTCAACATTTGAGAGACTTTGCACTAAACATAGTATTCCAGAAGCGAATTGGAGCATTATTTTGGAGTCTTGGGGGGCTTTTTAAGTGCATAGAAACGGACACTATCAAACATGAAGAACCAAATCCGGACCGGCAAGAACACAACCATGAACTACATTTACAAAGTCACCCAACACCAAGCCAGCAAAACAAAATCCCTGTGACCAACGCACACGACACCCCCAGCCCACCCACCACACAAGACCACCCACAAACAGGAAAACAACACACGCCAGAAGGCAGCAACACACACCCGAAGGCAAAAACAAACGTCCAGAAGCAACAACGCACGAAGGCAACACAACACGCCCGAAGGCAAGACCATGCCCGAAGGCAACAACACGCCCAAAGGCAACCCCACGCCCGAAGGCAACCTCACGCCCGAAGGCAACACCACGCCCGAAGGCAACCCCACGCCCGAAGGCAACCTCACGCCCGAAGGCAACACCACGCCCGAAGGCGACCACACGCCCGAAGGCAACAACACGCAAAAAGCACAGGGCAAACACAGGTGCACCCCGCCCAAGGGTGCCCCGGAGGCAGTTGTGGTAAAGGGTAACCTCATTATCCCCACGCTTAAACAAGCTCCACAACCGGATGCAGTTTAAAGTCTTACCCAGGACTCTTTTGGAGTCTTTCTTGACGGGAAAA
>JAIZAY010000318.1:0-60221 GCA_029531755.1 Holothuria leucospilota
TTGGTTTAGTTAAAACTGTTACTTCCAGATTTGAATATGCGAATAATCCTAGCAACCTTTGTATTGTCAGGGACTACTCCATTAGACAAAGATAAGTTAAAAACATATGAAACAGGATTACATAGAACAATTGGTGTAGTGTATCAGGATAATTCTGTAAGTGCGCCCTCGAATTCAGTTGTTGTTCTACATGTGACAATAAAGTGTTTGCAACCAAAGTTGAATCTGTCTGTGATTTGATTCGATCTCATGCATCTCAGCAGGGAGAATGCTACACCTGGCGACGAGGATTAATTAAAAGTTTAATCTGACGATCCGGAGGACGATTATGGCAATTAAAGTTGACGTTGGCCAAATACCGCAATTTGAAATAGCGGGAGATGTAACTAGCTTATCACCAAGATGGCAACGCTGGAAGCGTGCTTTTGAGTATTACCTTGTTAGCAAAGGGGTGACAAATGACGGTCAGAAACGTGCATTACTATTACATTCAGCCGGAATGGCAGTTCAAGATATCTTCGAAACCCTGGCAGACCCTGGTGTAACGGGAGAAGATGTGGCGGGGGAATATGAGAAAGCCATGAGAACCTTGGACGCATATTTCAAGCCCAAACTCAACATTCCATACGAGCGCCATGTGTTTAGACAAATGCGCCAAACAGAAGCAGAATCAACTGACCAGTTTGTGGCGAGACTGACACGCCAGGCAGCAAACTGTGATTTCCAAACAACGAAAAATGATCAAATAAGGGACCAGTTGATTGACAAATGCAAATCATCAGAACTGCGCCGAAAATTATTGGGAAAAGGAACGGCCTTAGACTTGAAAACAGCGCAAGAAATCGCAAGGTCAATGGAGGCTGTCAGCATACAACTTCAGCACATGGAAAAATCCAGTAGTAACGCTAGTAACACGAGCACAGAATCCGGTAACGTGAGCAGGGTGTCAACGCGGCCGAGTAGTACGAGTAACCCTGGGAAAAGCAAAACCAGCCGAAAAGGGAACTGTTACCACTGCGGGCGAGATGGACACTTCGCAAAAGACAAAGACTGTCCAGCTAGGGACAAACAGTGCAAAAAGTGTGGTCTAATTGGACATTTTGCTATTTGTTGTAAAACTAAGCCAAGAAATGGTAAGTCTGGAAAGGGGAACGTCGACAGACATAAGCTTCACGCTAGTCGCGGAAATAGTACCAGTGGCACAAATCCACGATCGTCTAGTGAGACAGTGAGTTACGTAGAACCCAGCAGTATTAGTATTAGTAACACCGCATCGGGCTATGCATTTGTTGTGGAAGAGAAGAGGAATCCAGTGAAGTCTGGTATACTTGATATTGTAGCAGGCGGAGTTAATTTGTCAGTGATGATAGACTCCGGAGCTTCATGTAACATCATTGACATGGACACATGGACTCAGTTAAAAGAAAGTAAAATTCAATGTAAGTCAGAGAAAGTTAACAAAACAGTGTATCCATATGGTAAGTCAGATCCATTAGACATAATTGGTAAGTTTTCAAGTGATGTGTATTGCAGGGAACATCAAAGCAGAAAATGTTGAATTCTTTGTAATGAATGGGGTAGGCCAACCACTCTTAGGAAAAGAGACAGCTGAGGATTTAAAGCTTTTGGCAATTGGTTACAACGTGAATAAGGTTGATGGTAAACAAACCGAGGAATCTGAATTACAGTTAGAGTTGGATGATCCAAAGAAGGAGTTCCCTGAATGCTTCAGTGGGGTGGGAAAATTGAAAGGATATCAGGCAAAATTACACATAGACCCAGAAACAAAACCCGTAGCTCAAAAAGCTAAAAGAATACCATTTGGGTTAAGAGACAAACTTGATAAGAAATTGGATGAATTGGTGTCTAAGGATATCATAGAGGAGGTCAAAGGCCCTACTACTTGGGTAAGTCCTATTGTAATTCAGAGGAAAACAGAGGGTGATATTCGCTTGTGCATAGATATGAGGCAAGCAAACAAAGCAATTATAAGGGAACGATTTCCAATCCCGACAGTGGATGAGGTACTCCAAGACCTAAACAAAAGTTCAGTATTCAGCAAATTAGATCTGAAATGAGGGTACCACCAAATCGAAATTGATGAGCAGTCTAGGCATATCACTACGTTTGCCACTCACAGAGGTTTATACAGGTACAAAAGATTATTGTTCGGAATTACATCTGCACCTGAGTTATATCAGCATGTTATTCAACAAGTGTTAATGGAGTGTGAAGGTGCTGAGAATATTTCGGATGATATTGTGGTTCACGGGGCAAACAAAAAGGAGCATGATGAAAGACTGAGGGCAGTATTGTACAAGCTTAAATCAGTAGGGTTGACACTGAACCCTAATAAGTGTGAGTTTGGAATAAGTAAGCTTAAGTACATGGGACACAATCTTTCGAAAGATGGTATTGGGCCGTCTGATGATAAGGTCCACGCAATCAAATATGCGAGTAAGCCTAAAAGAGCAGCAGAAGTGCGCAGTTTTCTAGGGTTAGTGCAGTTTGTAGGGAGGTTTATACCCGACCTGGCAACGGTGTCGGAACCACTGCGGAGGTTAACTAGGAAAAACGAACCATTCATGTGGGGTCCAGATCAAAACAAAGCTGTCAGTACATTAAGAGAATCATTGACTAATTCTGAAACATTGGGGTATTTTGATAAAGATGCGACTACCCAAATTATCACCGATGCCAGTCCAGTAGGTTTAGGAGCAGTCCTATTGCAAATTCAGAATGGCGAGCCTAGAGTTATATCGTATGCTAGCAGAAGCCTGTCTGATGTTGAAAGACGATATTCCCAGACAGAGAAGGAGAGTCTGGCTATAGTGTGGGCATGCGAGCAATTCCATTTGTATTTATATGGTTTGAAGTTTGAAATCTTAACTGATCACAAACCACTAGAGTTTATTTATTCAGAGAGAGCAAAACCATCAGCTAGAATTGAGCGTTGGGTTTTAAGACTTCAGTCTTACGATTACACTGTGAGGTACATACCAGGAGCTCAAAATATTGCATTGTTTATCACGTATGGTGTGTGGTAAAACAGAGACAACAGTAAATGAAGATGATGAGTATATTAGATTTGTAGCTCTACAGGCTACACCAATTGCAGTGTCTATCCAAGAGATAGAAAAGGAGTCAGATAAGGATGAAGAGTTGTCCATAGTTAGAGAATGTGTTCAATCTGAAAATTGGGGCAACTTACCTGTATCCTACAAGTTGGTACGCACAGAATTGTCAGTGATTGGTAAAATAGTCTTGAGAGGTACTAGATTAGTCATTCCACAAAAGCTAAGAGAGCAAGTGCTAGAACTTGCCCGTGAGGGACACCAAGGGATAGTCAAATGTAAACAGAGGCTTAGGACGAAAGTATGGTGGCCTGGGATTGACAAAGAAATAGAACGTAAGTGTAGAAGTTGTTATGGGTGTCAAGTAGTAAGTGATCTGCGTAAACAGGAGCCCATACAGTCAACGCCTCTACCATCAGGTCCTTGGGAGGATTTAGCAGCTGATATAATGGGACCATTACCCGATGGCACAAATGTGTTAGTAGTTGTTGACTATTACAGCAGATATTTTGAGGTTAAGTTAATGAATTCAATTACTTCAGAGAAAACAATTTCAGCTTTAGAGGAAATTTTTGCACGTTATGGTTATCCAAAGTCACTGAAGACTGATAATGGGTCAAATTTCACATCATCAAAATTTAAGGAATTTTTGGTAGAGTGTGATATTGTACACCGTGCGACAACTCCTTTGTGGCCGCAAGCCAATGGAGAAGTTGAACGGCAGAACAGAACCTTGCTAAAGGCAATAAAAGTGGCACAAGTAGAGAAGAGAGATTGGAAAAAGGAATTAAATAGATTCCTTCTGGCCTACAGGTCAACGCCGCATTCCACTACTGGTGAGACTCCAGCCAAATGTATGTTTGGTAGACAAATAAAGTGTAAATTACCAGTGTTGAGTGAACACAATCAGTCTCATCATGAGATAAGGGATAGAGATTCTGAAAGAAAACAAATTGTTAAAGATTTTGCAGATCAAAAGAGGAATGTCAGTGAGAGTGACATTAGTGTAGGTGACCAAGTGCTTCTTAGGAGACCTAGAGTTGACAAATTGTCAGCACCATTTCATGAAACACCTTTTGAAGTTGTAGATAAATATCATAGGTTACAGTCCAGTCACCTGAGGGAGTCACTTACAAGAGAAATTCATCTCATGTGAAAAAGTTTGAGTCGGGTCAAGAGGTTACTCCACAAGTGGAGAGTAGTGAGGAAGGCCCAAAGTCAGAGGCATCAGGAGGTATTACCGATGATGTTGGCATCAAGCCAAGCAGACCTGTACGTACACGTAAGATGCCAAGTCGATTCAAAGATTTTGTAATTGATACTAAGTAAAACAAAAGAACCAGAAAGGAAACTCTGACACAAAAGATTTGTGTTATTCAAGTTTGATACTTTATTATGTTATTCATCATTGCATATATGTAAACAGTTTGACAAGTAGTTGCAAGCATATGATTCTCCATATGATAGGAAGTTTGAAATAATGTATGAGAGTAAGATAAAAGCTTAACAGATGAAATGTCAGTTTAACTAAAAAGGGGAGGGATGTAGTGTATCAGGATAATTCTGTAAGTGCGCCCTCGAGATTCAGTTGTTGTTCTACATGTGACAGTAAAGTGTTTGCAACCAAAGTTGAATCTGTCTGTGATTTGATTCGATCTCATGCATCTCAGCAGGGAGAATGCTACAATTGGCACTTGCTTTTTAAGTGCATAGAAGCGGACACTATCAAACAGGAAGAACCAAATCCGGACCGGCAAGAACACAAACATTAACTATTTACAATCACTTACAAATTTACCTTACACTAAGTTAGCAAAACAAAATTTCTGTGGCCAACATATACGACACCCCCAGCCCACCCACCACACAAGACTATTTACAAACAGGAAAACAACACATGCCAGAAGGCCGCAACACACACCCGGAGGCAACAACAAACATCCGAAAGCAACAACGCCCGAAGGCAACACAACACGCCCGAAGGCAACACCACGCCCGAAGGCAACTTCATGCCCGAACGTAACTTCACGCCCGAAGGCGACCCCACGCCCGAAGGCAACTTCACGCCCGAAGGCGACCCCACGCTCGAAGGCAAATTCACGTCCGAAGGCAACAACACGCCCGAAGGCAACCCCACGCCCGAAAGCAACTTCTCGCCCGAATGCAACAACACGTAAAAAGCACAGGGCAAATTACAATTGCACCTTGCCCAAGGGTGCCCAGGAGGCAGTTGTGGCAAAGGGTAACCTCATTATCCCCACGCTTAAACAAGCTCCACAACCGGATGCAGTTTAAAGTCCTACCAGGACAATTGACACTTTCTTCAATACATGCATGGGAATTTTATCAACACCGCTAGACGATGTAGCTCTCATATTCCTTATTACTTGAAAAAATTCGGAGGGATTAGTTGGGTAGAAAAAGAGAGTCCAGTGGAGTTTTTTTGAAGATAAGTTTGAAACTAACACGACCCGGCAGGGATAGTATCAGCAAGCCTAGATGCAACCGTCGAATAATAATAATCTGAGAATGCATGTGCGATATCAGTTATAGTTTCACCAAGATAGTTTAGAGAGGATGTGACATTACTTTGATTTGTAGATTTAATGATTGCATGATATTTTGCCTGGTTTTTGTTATATTTGATTTACAACTTTCAACTTTACGTTTATAGTAAGAAGTCTTAGCCACCCTAATAATATTTGTAAGCTTGTTTTTATATACTGAATACTTTTGCTTACGATGTGGAGTAGGATTAGTAATGTAAGCGTGGGGAAAATAAGGTTACCCTTTGCCACAACTGCTTCCGGGGCACCCTTGGGCAAGGTGCGCCTGTATTTGCCCAGTTCAGTTTGGGTCCCCGAAGAGAGTGGACGTTCCCGATCTCCCGCCGGGCTTGTTTGATCTCTTTGGGGGTTTTGTTTGTAAACAGTTGTATATACTGTAAATAAACTGTAAATAGTGATTTGAGTGTGGCAGGTGGACCTCCCCCCCCCCCCCCCGTATCCCTATACGCTGTGATTACCTTCAGGCGTGTTGTTGCCTTGGGTGTGTTTGTTGCCTTTGGGCGTGTGTTGTTTTGGCCTTGTGTTGTTGTGACCGTTGATGGTGGATGTGGTGGTGGTTTCTGTTTGTTGGCGGGGGCAAAGACTTTCGTTTCCTTTGCTGGGCGTGGATGGTGAGAGCATGTTGGCGATTCTGTGGATGGTTGTCGGTTGCGTTTTGTTCCGGTCCGGTTTGGGTTCTTTGTTCCTCAGTGCCTGTTTCTATGTACTTAAAAAGGTCTGTATAGTCTATTTTTTGTGTTCACTGAGGTAAGAATGCCCCCCGTTATCCACGGTGTGCGATGTTTAGGACGGCTGCGTTTCACATTTTTACAGGAGAATGATACTCAAACAAATAAGGTACGGCCTGAATAAGACTGTCGTTAGCCTCGTTAACGTCTGAGATTACATAAAGCCAGTCCCAGTTTACACTCTGCAGCTGTGGCCGAGGCTTTTTGCTCTTGCCCCTCTGAGGATGACATAGTGACCAACAAGGAAATACTAAATACACCAAGAAAATGTGCTAAGATTGTATAAAAGTAAGCAGTAACTACCAGATACAGTAAAACTGATGTAAAATACAGGCAACTAGGTAAGGCTAAGCCTAGAACGTAGTGCCATGTGATCCTGTATGAAAGCTCTCCAAAGTTCCGCAAACCAACGTTTCATGGTTGACACAGTATGAAGACCGTCATATAATAGGGTAAACCGATTACGTGTAATAGCTTTTGTAATACGACCGCTACGGTTACGACGCTTAGTGGGCCTACGGATATTGAGTGCCAATGTAGATACCTAGGGATAATTTCAGCTTGACCATCCTGACTATGTTGCTCGATAAAGCTGTTGGCAGTGTCCAGTTGGTTGTCCAAATCGTGTTGATGGACTTTAAGTTGGACCGGAGTGTGTTCTTGTACTGCTAGCATTTTGTTTTCTTGAAACCCGTAAAATGAGGCAGTAGGTATGGTGATGAACGAAATAATAGTGTTCTGATGTTGCCTGAGAATGGCCTCTCGAAATTGTTGCAGGCGTAAAATCAACTGATTCGCGTCAGTTGGTGAACATACTAGAACGCGGTGTGGACCAGGACCCGTAAATTCTATGAGGTCATTGATACCAGCAGCGAGGCGTAGAAGAACCCAGTCCTGGCAGCTGTAGTTTCTAAGTTGCCTTAAGGATGGTGCAATTAAATCCGAAAGAGTAGCAAGTCTAATTACAAAATCAATATGTAGATTGAAATTTGCCGGTAACCGGTATCGATCAAAGGAGTACACTCTAGTCTCCAACAAGAACTAAATGAACCCGCGGTTCTAACACGGTTCATCTGAAAGCCAACTGTGCAACACCAAGGAACTTACTTGATCTATAAAAGCCGAAGCAAACTGATTGGGTACATCCTATCAAACTGTTCAAATACTACAACTATGATATCCACATAAGTAAGCTGCTACGGCTTGGTCAAGCTCTATTGCTAAACTGAACATGAAATGAATGTGGGCACTAACTTTAGGGCCTAGGCTAGGCCTAGTCTACTACGTCGCTAAAAATTACGATTTCGCACGTCAGGGTCACCACTTTAGTAGGGTTTGTAATCTTCTGGTACCCTACTAATACTTAGGATAAGAAAAACATTAGTCCGACTTAACCCAAGTCTTGTGTTCATAGAAAGTTGCAGCTGACGATTGACCAGGTCCTGGATCCAAGGCTAGCCCAAGAAAGTAGTGATAGCGGCGATTATTAGCCGATCAACGGGACGTTAAACTAACTACTAGCTACATATATTAGTGGCGGTAATTCGCCGGTCATCGACTACCTGAACAGCACGCAATGACTTTGCCTGGCGGTAATTCGCCAAGGGAAACGTTATGCTACTTAGTTACTAATAGAGCTTTTTGAGTACGTAGAAACAGGCACTGACAAACTAAAGGATAATCCCAAACCCAAAGGAAAACCCTGACGGATCACGAACACAGTGTCAAACAGACTACACGTACCATGCAACAAAAGAGTCTTTGTTACTACTGAGATTTAGTACTGCCACTGCAGCCAACCCCAAAACAACACTCCAGCCCAACCACCACAAACAACCCAAAAACAAAGTCCCACAAAAACCACACACCCAAATCCACCACACACCCAAAGGCAACACCACGCCACCACTAATAGTAAATACTCTGCAAGGATTAAAAAAACTATTGCGCAGTGATAGATCACAGGCTCAAGCTACTTAATCCTACACAATACGGCCTTACATTAAACTGGAATACTGGCTACACAGTGTAGAATAAACAAGCTGAGTAAACAAAACTGATTAGTCAAAAAACAGAGTAAAACTGGACTGCTCTGAAATTAAAAATAAGGCTGTACAATCTGGATCGCCTTCCTAAGAATGATTATATACAAAGATTACGGTGTTGGAGTCCAAAACATGAAAATACTCTGGATACAAAAACGCTAGTGTGGTTAGTCTCTCAATATCGGTAAACGCACGTGAGAGCCTACCTAAAAAAAAGAAAAAAGAAAAAAAAAAAGGCCCCCGGATTGCGAGATAACGTGAGAACAGCTGGCGGCAGCCTGGCTTTGGCTTTTTACGCAAAACTACCGAAGCTTCAAATAGACAATCACTGCACTATTTACAAAGATAAGCAGGCGAAAAAAGTGCCATACTTTTCATATTTGGAATGTATTAGTGGACATGAAAATGGTGTAAGGCGGTGTTTATTCTAAACTTTGCAGAAGCGTCAAGCGTAAGGCACTTTCAATCACAAAACCACCTTCAGGCCTAGGTCTACGTCCATCACCAGCCTATGGTCAAAGGTCATTTGGGATCAGGAGAGGTCAAAACGTGAAAACCTTGTAATCACGATATCTCAAGAAGGGTAACTGTGAGGAATGTCATACTTGGCATGTAGATTGCCCATATTGAGTAGATGATTCCTATTGCTTTTGGTGGAGGTTAAAGGTCATTTGGGGTCACCAGAGGTCAAATGGTAAAAACCTTGGGAATTGTAAACACGATATCTCCAGACGGATAAATGTGAGGGATCTCATACTTATCATGTGGATTGCCAACATTAAGTAAATGATCCCTATTGTTTTTGCAGAAGGTCAAAGGTCGTTTGGGGTCACCAGAGGTCAAATGGTAAAAACTTGGAAATTAGTTGTAAACACGGTATCTCAAGAACGATAAATGTGAGGGATCTCATACTTACCTCATGGATTGTCCCTACAAAGTAAATGATCCCTATTGTTTTTGGTAGAGGTCAAAGGTCACTAGAGGTCAAATGGTAAAACCTTGGGAATTAGTTGTAAACACGATATTTCAAGAACGATAAATGTGAGGGATCTCATCCTTACCACGTGGATTGTCTATACTAAGTAGATGAAGCCTATCGTTTTTGGTGAAGGTCAAAGGTCATTTTGGATCACCAGAGCTCAAATGGTTAAAAACCGTGGGAACTGCTTGTAAACATATCTCAAGAGATAAATGTAAGGGATCTCATACCTACCATGTGGATTGCCCATATTGAGTAGGTGATCCCTCTTGTTTTTGGTGGATGTCAAAGGTCATTTTGTGGTCACCTGAGGTAAAATGATAAAATCTTGGGTATTGCTTTTAAACACGATATCTGAAGAAGGATAAATGTAAGGGATCTCATACTTACCATGTGAATTGCCCATATTGAGTAGATGATCCCTATCATTTTTGGCGGAGGTCACAGGTCATTTGGTTTCACCAGTGGTCAAAAGGTCAAAACCTTGCAAACATATCTTAAGGGTAACTGTGAAGGATCTCGTATGTAGCATGGGGATTGCCCATATTGGGTAGATGATCTGTATTGTTTTTGGTGGAGGTCAAAGGTCATTTGGGGTCACCAGAGGTCAAAAGGTCAAATCCTTGTAAACATGATATCTCTTTGAGGGATTTCATACTTAAGTTGTGTATTGCCCATATTGAGTAGATGATCTGTATTGTTCTTGGTGGAGGTCACAGGTCATTCAGGGTCACCAGAGGACTAAAGGTCAAAACATTGAAAACATCTCAAGAAGGATAACTGAGGGATCTCACACTTGACATGTGGATTGTTTGTATTGTGTAGATGACCCTATAATTTTTCGTGCAAGTCAAAGATCATTTGAGGTCAGAACCTAGTAAACATATTTCAAGGAGGGTCACTTTGAGGGATCTCATACTTGGCCTATGGATTGTTCATATTTAGCATGTAGGTCATTTTGGGTCACATGATTTCAAAAGTTTTTTACCGTATAACATGGTATCTCAAGTAGGAGTAACTAACTGTGAGGGATCTCATGCTTGTCATGTGGGTGATTCATGTTTGTTACAATATATCCATATGGCAAGGAATCACTAAGCCTCTTGGCTTTTCGGTTCCTTATTAAGAGTTTAGTGGCATTGAAAAACCTTTTCTAATTGTCTACAGTAGAGGTAACCTGGTCAACTTCCAGAGTAACTAAGAACTAAAAAGACTGTCAGCTTTATGATGTTGTTGGACAATTGTTGGTAACTTTGTTGAGAGTAATAAACAAGCAGTCACTGTATTTGATATGTATACTTTGCAATGCACTTGTTCATGATGTGCGTATACAGGTACGGTATCAGCCTATGTACAGTATCATATGCATTGAAAAGGGAAAGGAGCTGACATCACATTGCAGTCAATCACTCTCACTGCTGTGCAGTATCGGTTCTTCATATTCTGCTTCAGCAAGGAGCAGTTCTTCTTCAATGATCTCCTCATCCTCTTCACTGCTGCTGTCAGCGTTACATGGTGATTCTTCCACTTGGGAAGATTCAAACTTAGCGCCCAAGTGTTTCGTCAAAATCGCCCAAATCTGGTTGGTCATGTCGACATTTGGAAGTGCATACTGTGCACAGAACTGAGAATATGTGAATGCCATATGAAGGTTTGCCAGGATCGTGTCGATGGTGGAAGATGGAATGTCACTGGCCACTTCAGTACCACTGTAAATGTGCTCAGATGATAGCGACTGCAGCTGCTGATATTTCAGCTCCAAAATCTCCTGTTTAATGCTGGCATACTCTTCATCTGTTACAGAAATCACAGGAATTTCTTGCCCAGATGTCATCTGAAGTTTTCCTAATTGCTCTTCTATGTGAGACGGTTTGGTATGACACGGTTCAGTACCTGAACACGAGCACTTCAGGAAACAGCTGCCACAACAATTATGTATTCCTTTGGTTCCGTGTCTTCCTGTGGATCTGTTATTTTAGTTTCATCCAGATGGACTTCCCTGGTAGGAAAAGTTGATCATGATCATGAGGGCCGGGTGATATGCATCACCATAAAACATCCTTGCGGGAGCTTCATCCTATGTAATGTTTACGCACCCAATCAGCCTACAGACAGAAGGAATTTTTTTACTACCCTTCCATCCTTCGTTCCTGGCTGTGCCCCTTGTATCCTAGCCGGAGACTTTAACTGCGTTCCCGACACACAGTTCGACAGAATGTCTACACACACATCTTCGAGCTGTGGTGTCGGCATTGCGGAATTGGACATGTTCACAAAGAATCATGACATGGTTGACGTTTGGAGAGTGCAACATCCCGGCTTGGCCGTGTTCACTTGGCACCGCCCTGATGGCACGGACGCCTCAAGGTTGGACCGGGTGTACTCTCCACCTGCTCTGTCACCGAGTGATTGTGAAGTTGTGGCATGTCCAATTTCGGACCATGATGCAGTTACTGTCTCCTTCCAACCCCCAGAGTCATGGCCAGCAGGGAGGGGGTTCTGGAAAATGAACACAGATATTCTAACGGAGGCTGAATATTGCAAACAGTTTAAGGCCAGGTACGAAGGGTGGCGAACATTGAGGCCTGCCTTTTCAACAGATTTAGAGTGGTGGGACGACGTAAAGTCCCGTATCAAACATTTTACAGTTGAATACTGTGTAGCAAGAGCTCGTCGAAGAAGGGAGGAGTTCCTCTCGCTCTGCTCTAGGGAGAGGAACGGGGACCCCTCCGCACTTCACGCAATCCAGCAGTATCTTGATGAAAAACTACACGGAGCCCGCGTTCGTGCTCGCGTGCATTGCGTGGAGGCAGAGGAAAAACCAACCATGAAGTTCTACCGGGACGTCACAAAGTATGCCATCGATCGCCGCATAAAAAGAGTCCCTGACGTCCACGGTGTGGTACATAAGGACCCTCTCGACATCGTAGAAGTATTTAAAAGCTTCTATGAGCAGCTATATACTCAGGCAGATGTCGATGAAGGCCTTCAAAAGTCCCTGTTAGATAATATTGATAAGACCCCATCTAGAGATCAGAACGATGAACTTGGTTCCCCGTTGACTGTTGACGAGCTCTGGAAGGCAGTGGCGAAGATGAAAGGCGGAAAGGCGCCTGGGTCCGACGGTATTCCGATGGAATTCTATAAACGCTTCTGGGGTACCGTTGGACACGATCTCCGCGATGTATTCGTCTCTGCTTTCCTTGCTGGCTCATTGAGCCCCTCGCAGCGCACAGGCGTGATAACTTTGTTGCCCAAGTCAGGAGACCCCCTAGAACCGAAAAATAAACGGCCAATCACCCTGTTAAATGTAGACTACAAGATTCTAGCGAAAGCCCTTTGTAACAGGCTAGGCACAGTTATGCCAGATCTTGTAGGGTCCTTTCAGACATGTGCGGTGCGGGGACACAGTATTCAGCAGAACCTCTGGTTGGTGCGGGACTTAGTTGAATACGTGATGGACCGTGATCTCCCATGTGCGCTTGTCTCCCTCGATCAGGAAAAGGCCTTCGACATGGTTGATCACGGATTCCTCTTTAAAATTTTGCAGAAGTTTAGTTTGAATCCAGTTTTTGTTAAATGGACCTCCCTATTGTATAATAGCGTATACAGTCGGGTTATCGTCAATGGCCTACCGTCGGACCCCTTCAGAGTCCAACGTGGGGTACGGCAGGGGTGCCCCCTATCACCTCTATGTATTGTTTAGTGAATCCCTTGCAAGAGCCTTCCAAGTTGAGCCTTTGTTTCGACCATTTCACATACCTGGTGGTGCTGAAGTTTAGTGCCTTCAGTATGCTGACGATGTCACATGCGTAATCTCCGACCTAGCTTCCTTCAGGGCCCTTACTGGCACGTTGTCTAACTTTCAAAGAGCCACAGGTGCCAGACTGAACCCCACTAAGACCAAAGGACTCCGTCTAGGTAAGTGGCGGTCGAAAAAACTGCCCTTTGCGGCATCATGGGTAGACGACGCCATAAAGATCAATGGTATATGGTTTGGTTATGGTTCACCCGAGTTACTTACCTGGAATGAGAAAGTGGACCTAGTGGTGGCTAGGTTGAAGGACTTCGGCGATCGCCACATTAGCCTGTTGGGAAAGGTAACAGTTATCAATCGTTTTATCTACCCTCTCTTGTGGTATCCGGGCACTGTTCTGGCTGCTCCAGAGCGTGTCTTGGTGCGACTCGAGAGGGCTGTGTTTAGTTTTTTATGGTCAGGGGGGACGGAGCTGGTTAGAAGAGGGGTGGTATACCAGGATCTTAGGCGCGGAGGGTTGGGCCTTGTGCATTTTCCTTCCAAGCTCCGTTTTCTCCTGACCAAGTGTGTTTACAGTGCTGTGGACAGCAGAATGCCTTTTGTCTATTTTGTCCGTTATTGGGGGGGATTATCATTCCGTCGGTTCTTTCCCTCCCTGTTTAGTAACAGTGAACCCCACAGCTGGAGACCCACGGGGGCATACAGTCAAATGAGGGAAACGCTCCGTATTATGTCAACAGTGGGGGATGTTTCACAGTCAAGTGCAAGGGACCTATACCGGGCTGTTTTTGATGAATTGGTTGGCCAGGTCCAACCCAACCACTTTGCTTCAGGGCCGGAAGTGTGGCGTGTAGTCCACAGCAGATCATTAGATTACCGCAGGCGAGACCTGTTGTGGCGAATCGCACATGACGCCATTGTAACTAATCTCAAGCGCCTTCGGTGGCGTCTTGGAGATGGTATTTGCCCCCGCACAAGATGCACAAAGTGGGAGAGTGTGTCACATGTGTTTTGGCAGTGTGACTATGTGGCTCTATTCTGGGAATGGTTTCAAGTCCTGACTGACCGCCTAACGTTGTGTAACACCTGGGCTGTCAGCCAGGACTATGCTTTGTATGGTCTTTCACCTCCGCCATGCAATACAAGTGTTCAGGACATACTTACCTTTGTTTCGGCCTCCATAAAGCTAGCCTTATGGAGAGACCGATGTAACATTGTTTTTAGGGGGGTGGGGAGGCCTGCTGATGTCGTCCTGGCGTCGGTGAGGGCGGAGGTTAAGCTGAGGGTGGAGTCGGACTTCGTCCGTTTGCCAAGATCGGCATTCGGTAGGCGGTGGGGTCCGCTTGTTTCGGTGAGGGCGGGCCGGGTGGTAGTCAACTTGTAAATATTGATTTTGTTTGTAAATATGGAACTACTGTAATTTGTAAATGGGGCTGTGTTTGTATGTGGGTGGCTTGTGAGGTGTTTGGTTGTAAATGTGTTGTAAATATGTATATATGTGTATGTAAGTATCTGTACATATAGTTTTATTACTGTAATGAACATAATTTTCTGTTTGATTTAGTTGTTTGTAAATAGTTTGCGTTTATGTTTCTGCCCGATCCGGTTTGAGTTTTTGTTTTTGTTTGTATGTGCCGTTTCGATGCACTTAAAAAGCACACAACAATTATGTAACTCAATACTCTGCTTGCTGGTGTCCCTGGAAAAGCAGCACTAAGTACTTCTCTCCGGCATGCTTTTGTATTAATAAACTCCTGCATATCTTTGGAGAGGGACCTGCCAGTCTTTTTGCTGGTCTTCACTATCACAGAAAGGCTTTGTGTTCCATCTCTGCCTCCTCTTCCAGACAGTTGTATGTAGTCATCAATCTCTTGCGGAGGATTATACATCACAACATTGTACACACCTTTCACATCCACCCCAAGGCCAAAGGCAATGGTTGCAAATAATACCCTGATATGTCCATCAGCAATACAAAAGTCATCACATATTTCTCGCTGGATGTCATTCTCTGTATTGGTGTGATACATGTTGAAGTGTTTTTGAAGGGAAGGTAGCCGGCTCTTAAAGACTGAATACAACTCACTGCAGTCCTTCCTTGATTGACAGAAGATGATGATACGCTCACATTTTTCTTTCTTTTCAGTCAGTTCGTCACACAACCATTTGAATATGTCATCACTGTTTTGTCTTCAGCACAATATGCTTGACATTCTTAACAACAGGGTTTGAATTAATAAGCACCACGTTTTGCATACCTAGGGTGTCAATTATGTTACCTCTTACAGACCGAGTTGCAGTGGCAGTCAAGGCTGTTATTGGGCAGAAGTGAGGTTGCCTTTTTAAGTGCTGTTGCCTTTGGGCGTAGTGTTGCCTTCGGGTGTAGTGTTGCCTTCGGGCGTAGTGTTGCCTTTGGGGCGTGGTGTTGCCTTCGGGCGTAGTGTTGCCTTTGGGGCGTAGTGTTGCCTTCGGGCGTGTTGTTGCAGTGGGGTGTGGAGTTGCCTTCGGGCGTGGTGTTTCCTTTGGGCGTGTGGGCGGAATTTGTTTGGGTGGTATGTGGTTGTGGGAGTTGTTTTGGGGTTGGCTGCGGTGGCAGTTGCTGGAGTTCAGTAGTAATATAGACTCTTTTGTTCCCTGTTGCACGGTGTGTATAGTTTGTTTAGCATTTGTGTTTGTGACCCGTCATGGTTTTGTTTGGGTTTGGGATTTTTCTTTGGTTTGCCAGTGCCTGTTTCTACTTAAAAAGCGCAGAAGTGAGGTCAAACGGTATGGATGCATCTCCACGTGTCTGGTAGTAAGGGCAATCCACATTGAGGTAGTGTTCTCTCTTGACACTGATTCCTTTATCCAAGCCCTGCAAACGTTCATCGCCCGCCGTGGTACTCCGAGTGAAATAAGGTCTGATAATGGATCGAATTTTGTAGGGGCTGAGCAGGAGCTCAAAGCTGTTGTGTATTCATGGAATCAGCATAAAGTACAAACCTATTTGCAACAAAGGATAATACAGTGGAAATTTAACCCGCCAAACGCTTCTCACATGGGGGGCGTTTGGGAGAGGCAAATTAGGACAACCCGTAGGGTGCTTTACTCTCTCACTAGGGAGCAGGTTATTAATGATGAAGCATTGTTAACATTGATGTGTATTGTAGAATCGATTGTAAATAGCAGGCCACTGACTTATGTGTCAGATGATGTAAATGACTTAGAGCCGCTGACACCCAACCATTTGTTTCAATTAAGGTCAAGGTCAGACTTTCCAGCTGACACATTTGATAGTAAAGATATGTACTCCAAGCGCAGACGGAGGCAGGTGCAGTATCTTGCCAAGGTGTTTTGGCATAGGTGGGTTAGAGAGTATCTTGTACTTTTGCAAAGTAGACAGAAGTGGTTTAATCCTGAAAGAAATTTTCAGTGTGGTGACATAGTTCTTGTTGTTGACAATGATCTTCCAAGGAACAAATGGGTGCTTGGGAGAATCACTGAAACTTTCCCTGGGAAAGATAATTTGGTACGAACAGTAAAAGTGAGAACTAAGGATACCAGTTTTGTTAGGCCAGTTACCAAGCTGTGTTTGTTGGAAACCATTGAAAGAGATGAAAATGTTGACACTGTTTGATACGTACATTGATTAGTTGTTTTGTATAAGTTTAATCTGCCATGTAGGTGGTCATGGTACAGTTTGAAGAGATGTTGAGACATTGTTAATTGTTCAGTATTTTCTGTAGGTTAGTAAATATCTAAGTTTTAGGCTTAGGATATTTAGGGGCCGGTATGTCAAGGCTGTTTAGTGTCAGTTATGAAAATTGTGGTGAAACCAAAAGACACCCCTTGCTGTTTCACATGTGGGCTAAAGTCGTAAGTTAGTTTTGTATTTTTTGCCATTGTTTGGGGGGGGTGGTTCTGATATATATTGTGCAAAAGTTCGTTTTTGAATTAGCGGTTGGTCATTACGGACTGAGAGGGTGTATGAACTGTGAAATTAATCTTATAAACTGCAACTTAATTGCAGTCGTTACCTTTGAGCTAGGCGTTAAGCCAGAGTATTAATTGCTGTTAGGCAAGGGTTAGTTCATACACACTACCTATCGCATTTGATGATAAAGGTCACGTGACCTCTTGGTTTGGGTTTTCCCTACATAAATGAGTGTTTAATATAGATTATGTCTTGGAATAAGTAAAATGTCATGTTATATTCATGGTCTGGGAGTGTTATGAGTTTCATTAAGAGGTATGTGCTGTACTGTATTACGAGTGTTGATCATGTTAGGGTTGTATTATTGCGTGATGTGGATGTTCAGGCTACATATTTACTGTAATTACATTTATCTTTGATACAGATTGAACCACCACACCATAGACTAGCCATTATACCACATTACATGGCAGGTGCGTTTAATACAGCCCACAGGGGAGTTCAGCTATAAGAGGAAGAAGACAAGTTTGTTTGTTGTCTTTACAGTATTGTCGAATTCATTGCGCCGAAACAGTAGGCCTATAGGGGTAAAGCGAGTCTGAGCAATAAATCGTCAACACCATGTAAATAGTTGTATATACTGTAAATAAACTGTAACTAGTGATTTGAGTGTGGCAGGTGGACCCCCCGTATCCCTCCGCGCTGTGATTGCCTTCGGGCGTGTTGTTGTCTTTGGGCGTGTTTGTTGCCTTTGGGCGTGTGTTGTTTTGGCCTTGTGTTGTTGTGATCGTTGATGGTGGGTGTGGTGGTGGTTTCTGTTTGTTGTCGATGGGTGTGGATGGTGAGAGCATGTTGGCGATTCTATGGGTGGTTGTCGGTTGCGTTTTGTTCCGGTCCGGTTTGGGTTCTTTGGTTTTCAGTGCCTGTTTCTATGTATTTAAAAAGCTCCTATGTGGCTGGCTAAATTGCAAGAAAACTCGTATGACTGCATCAACTGTTTTATTTCATTTTTCTGATGCTTACAGGCAATAGGCAGTCGCCCCAAAATTGCTTTTAAAAAATCAGCAACTCTTGCAAATCTTCTCTTACTTGCCTTACACGTACCTTTGAAGTGAGTTACGATATTTACACGAAACTTTTCCTAGAGTTTCTTCCTCCCTTTATAAATACCGGCTGGTACGTCCTTAATGTTATACTCGCCCGGCATGCGCTACGCCGGCAGGTGACAAATCCGACGGCGGTTACATGATACGAAGCCCGTATTGCAGGTCTAATCGTGTTGTGAAGAAAAAAAAAAAAATAGGAAACAAATTGAGGTGATCAATAATTGTCTGAGAAGGACATAAAAATGGATAAAAATTGACCGAAAAGCCTTGATAAGGGCCGCATTAGGCTAGCACAGCTCCAAAGTAGGTTTCAACTTAGGTCCGCGCTTAGCGCAATATAGTAGGCTAGTCCTCGGATGAAACAGGCTAGCTCTCTGAAAAATTCCATGCAGCAGGGAACAAAAGTCTTTTTTACTACTGAGATTCAGAAACTGCCACTGCAGCCAACCCCAAAACAACACCCTAGCCCAACAACCACAAACCACTACAAAATAAAGTCCCACCCGTCAACCACACGCCCAAAGGCTACCACACGCCCGAGGATGACACAACGCCCGAAGGCAACAACACTTAAAAAGCACGGGGCAAATACAGGTGCACCTTGCCCAAGGGTGCCCCGGAGGCAGTTGTGGCAAAGGGTAACCTCATTACTCCCACGTTTAAACAAAACTCCACAACCGGATGCAGTTTAAAGTCCTACCCTTAACTTGGGCTGCTTCTAACAGCACTGCTTCGATGCAGCTGCGTGCTTGAATTATTTTCACACTTTCAAAACGACTGGGAAAGAGCAGGCAAACCTACACAGATCGATCTTTGCTGTGCTTGTTTCTACATTCCTCTGTTTTCTCTGCGCGTAGGCATGTCCAGTTGTACGTGAGCTGTACTGTATGATACTTGATAAGGTGACATGTCGGTGAGTTCGGGTTCTTCAACCAGTTCACGTATTTCCACGGATAAGGGGAACATCTGCTGCCTTTGGTCTTGATGAAAGACCGTTTCTCCCACCTTTTCACAGCTGTCTTCACCTTGTTTACCCTCCGGGCTGCTCGGCAACAACAATCAGACGATGGAGTAGGCCACATTAGTCGTCGTGGATCACGCAAGGGAAAGGTTGGATCATCCAAAGAACCAGTTCCCACGTCGGAGGGTTCTCAGAAAAGGGGAGGGGACTTTGAACCTTTTCATTCTGGAATAGGAGCAGCATACACAGCTTGCGATGTAGAAGCCTCAATACTGGATTTAGTTAGATGGGGTTTTACGACACACCAACACGCATGTGTTATATAGTGTCACCTAGAAAGAAAAGGGGCAATGTTGGGTACAATAAAAAAAAAAAAAGTCAAAAGTGTCAAATTCCACTAAAAAAACTTTTCAGGTTTCACTAAGAAATTCAAGCAAATGCCAGAGTCAAAACTTCCTGTACAGTTTACTCTCCTTGAGAAAGCCCAGAATAAGGGAAGAATCTGTTCGCTCAAATAAAGTCTTCAGGTCTGGCACAGCGTAATACTTCTGACGAATATGGGAGTATTCATGACAGTCAGCCAGAATGTGACTGACAGTGACAGCACAATCACAGGGTATACAATATGGTCTCTCGTCCCCGTGAAGTAAATAGGCATGGTTAAGGTAAGTGTGGGCGATGTGAGCCCTAGTCAGGACTATATCATCTCTCCGTTTGCTGGGGGCTCTATGTCCCCCAGTTCCAGCCCTCGGTTTAACTTGGTACAGCTTGTTTTCGGGGAAGGAATCCCACAGTTCTTGCCTTACCCATTCCTACTTACTTCATGGTGACGAGAGACCATATTGTATCCCATGTGATTGTGCTGTCACCGTCAGTCACATTCTCGTAGACTGTTGTGAATACTCTCATATTCGTCAGAAGTACTACACTGTGCCAGACCTGAAGACGTTATTTCAACAGACAGACCCTTATCTCATCCTGGACTTTCTCAAGGAAAGTGACCTTTATAGGACGTTTTGACATGGCTCCCGCGCTTGCTTTCGTGTTGACATTTCAAATAGGATTATGCCTTATCCTTGCCCTTTTTAGCTAACTTTCTCCCAAATTTACTTTAACTTTTTTACTTGCTGACACTATATAACACATTCGTGTTGGTGTGTCGTTAAACCCTATCTAACTAACTAACTAACCCACAGTTCTTGCCATTTTGATTTTACAAAGCCATTGATCTTAGGCCGGTAGTCAGTGTGAGACAAGTAGATATTGGTGACGTCCATCTGTGAGCTTTTTAAGTACGTAGAAACAGGCACTGGCAAACTAAAGAAGAATCCCAAACAAAACCATGACGGGTCACAAACACAAATGCCAAACAAACCATACACACCGTGCAACTGGGAACAAAAGAGTCTTTGTTACTACTGAACTCGAGTAACTGCCACTGCAGCCAACCCCAAAACAACTCCCCACAACCACATACCACCCAAACAAATCCCGCCCACCCGCCCAATGGGAACACCACGCCCGAAGGCAACATCACGCCCGAAGGCAACACCACGCCCGAAGGCAACACCACGCCCCAAAGGCAACACCACGCCCGAAGGCAACACCACGCCCAAAGGCAACAGCACTTAAAAGCACCGGGGCAAATACAGGTGCACCTTGCCCAAGGGTGCCCCGGAGGCAGTTGTGGCAAAGGGTAACCTCACCATCCCCACGCTGTAACAAGCTCCACAACCGGATGCAGTTTAACGTCCTACCCAGCCATCTGTAGGGCTTCTTTAGCAAGTGCATCCACCCTTCCATTTCCTTGAATGCCCACGTGGCTAGGGAACCATGCTAGCACAACTGATTTTTGTAGTTGAACCAAATTAGAGTAGGCTTCACGGAGATCTGTCACTGAAGGGTGCTTTAGCTCATGGCCTTTCAGTGCTATAAGGCTTGATAGTGAGTCTGTGAACACAATGAACTGGTGATTGTCTGAGCTTTCAATCAGATCAAATGCCATCTTTAGTGCCTGTAGTTCGGCAGTGAATATTGATGCATTATCTGGTAGTCTGACTTGCAAGGATGCATCACGGCCCGACGCCGCGGCCGCAACCCTGTTCGTGGCTTTGGAGCCGTCAGTATAGATTGCATGATACTGATGATATTTATGTCTCAGCTCATTAAAGCTGGCACGGAACACAAGTTCATTTGTTGAGTTCTTCAGATATTTTCTTAAACTAAGGTCAACAGCTGGTTCATCTAACTTCCAGGGAGGAGTGACGGGGAAAGTAAGCTGTGCCACAGAGTCAGGGTTGTTGCACACCTGTGATAGAGCTTCCCTAACGCGAATAGCAAATGGCGGGATAGCTGACAGTTTCCTCATGTATATTTCACTAAACTTATGGTTGAAGGCCGTCTCAAAGGCCGGGTTGTGTCTATGGCTCCTCAGTTTGAGGGCAAACTTAAGTGATAACTTCTTCCATCTTATATGGAGGGATGGTTCATTCGCTTCTATGTAAAGACTCTGCATTGGGGAGGTACGGAACGCTCCCAAACAGATCCTAAGACCTTGGTTATGTATGGGGAGGAGTTTCCTCAGGTATGACTCGCGTGCAGAGCTGTAAACAACACAACCATAATCGAGTTTGGACCCCACTAAGGATCTGTAAAGTCGAAGCAAAACGGGGCGATCAGCGCCCCAGTCCATCTTTGAGACGACCTTCAACAGGTTCAGCGCTCCTGGCACTTCCGCCTTAGATGGTCGATATGGGCTTTGAAGTTCAGCTTACTGTCGAGTATTAGGCCTAGGAACTTGGTCTGAGGAACAACTGGGATGTGAACGCCATTCAAATTTAGCTTCGGGTCGCAATGAGCTTCTCTCCGGTTGCAAAAGTGCATACAAACAGTCTTTGTTCGAGACAAACGGAATCCGTTTTTGTCAGCCCATTGTTGGATCTTATTGAGGCAGTTTTGCATTAGTCTCTCTATAGACCTCATGTTCCTTGAGGAACAGGTAATAGAGAAGTCATCCACGAACAAAGACTTTTCAATCCCAGTGTTCACCACATTAGCGACGCTATTCATTTTTATGATGAAAAGGGTAACTGACAAGATGCTGCCTTGAGGAACACCCATCTCCTGGTTATGTAACTCTGACAATACGCTCCCTACACGCACACGGAACACACGATCTTTCAAAAAATTTTGTATGAAAAGCGGCATTCGGCCCCTAAGACCCGCACAGTACAAGTCTCTCAGAATGCCGTATTTCCAAGTGGTATCGTATGCCTTCTCTAGGTCAAAAAAAAAAAAAAAAAAAGACCGATACAACATGGTGTCCGCGTACAAATCCGTCACGAACTGTTGATTCTAGGCGTACGAGCTGGTCAGTTGTACTGCGGCCACGCCTAAAGCCACTTTGGGAACTAGTTATGAGGTTTTTGGTTTCTAGGAACCAAACCAGGCGGGCATTAATCATTCGTTCGAACGTCTTGCACAGACTAGTAAGGGAAATAGGGCGGTAGTTTGTAGGATTTGTCGGGTCCTTACCCGGCTTAGCGATGGGAATGATGGTGGCTTCCCGCCAAGCAGCCGGAAAGTTGCCATTTTCCCATATACCGTTGAAAATATCTAACAGCACCAGTAAAGAGCTATCTGGAAGGTGTTTGAGGAACTGATAGTGAACTTCATCTGGGCCAGTAGCAGTGTCATTGCTTCGTTCGAGAGCAATGCGAAGCTCCGTGATGTCAAAGAGGCTGTTGTAGTCCTCAGAGTTATCCGAGGTGAAGTTCATTTTCTGTTTTTCAACGGTATTTTGGAATGTCTGGAACGCTTGTGAATAGTGATTGCTTGAGGAGTTTGATTCAAACTCATCTGCAAGCAAATTGGCAACATCTGCTGTCTCTGTGCATTTGCTACCGTCTGGTTTGGTCACATGTAAAACAGAGGAACTGATCTGTTTTCCACTGATTTTCCTGACCATATCCCATGCTTTTTTGACAGGAGTATTTGAATTTAGTTTAGATATGTACTGTTTCCACGACTCCCGTTTGCTTGATTTAATGATGCGCCGTGCTTTGGCTCGGGCATTTAGGTAATTACTAAGATTAATATTAATTGGGTACTTCTTAAAAATATTAAGGGACTTTTTGCGATCTTTGATCGCTTGTTCACAATCCGTGTTGAACCACGGCTTGTGTTTAGTACGTGGATTTGCAGAGGACTTAGGGATAGTTTTGGTAGCAATATTCACCAAAAGTTGTGTGAAATGGGCGATCTGGTCTTCAACACCATTGAAAGCATCCCTGACGATCTCATTTTGGCAGAGATGGCTAAATTCAGACCAGTCGGCTTTTTGGAGTTGCCACCTGGGGACTCTCTCTTCGGGCATTGGGGAGACAATATCTATCAAGAGGGGGTAGTGGTCACTTCCACATTGGTCATCGTGTACTCTCCACTGAAGGTCCAGCCTCAATACTGGAATGCACTATAGCCTGTGGCAGTGGAACAACCTGGTTGGCTTTGGTCACGACCATTGAGTACGATTCCATGGTCAGGACTTCTGTACTGCCCTCTGTAGTCCCGTCAACTGGTGTAACTGTATTGGGGTCAGAGTGGGAAGTTGAGGTTTCTGTTTGATTGTGCTGATGTTAGGGTTCGTATGGTATCTTGGAAAGACTCAGGTACTTTCGTAGAGTGGGGTCCATTATTCTGGAGGTCATCACAAGTCACCCTCTTGGCAATTGCGGTGTTGCTGCAGATCAAAAGCTGGTGTAATTGCTGTTCCCTGGCTGGTAGTCGCAGCATCTGGATGATGGTGATGAGGATGACGACGATATTTTGACGGGCCCATCTTCCCTGGGTTAGCCGGGGAAATAAAAGGCATATCTTTGGCAGGTCCAGTTTGGCTTTCTAGCTTCAGAGCTGGTAGATTTCGTTAGACCAGAGTGAAACTGCCGTCTCCTTTCAGTTCGTGCTTGGCATATGCCACGCCTCTGTGATACAGAACTGTGTTTGTGGTGACATATCTTCAAGTGCAGTTGCAAATTGTTGAAACGCCTAGACTCGAATCTACACCTTGAGCTCGTACAGGGGAACCATCCCCCATGGTGGTGACGACAGTGACTGCTAAGTTCTGTGGATTTCCCAAAATTTCTACATTTCCCACACTACAGATCTGTATTTCCCTTTCCCCTGTCATTCTTGCTGTGTTAGCGAGACGACACCTTTCGGTAGTTGTGAGAAAAATAATGAGTGTGCAGAGTTTTCCTCTTCAGAACAAACTTTGTATCCTAGGTTGTCATTACCCTTACCTTATTTTTGACCACGGCAGAGGTCTCCTTACCGCCATTTCAAGCTAGATTGGTAATTCATCAGTGACCATTACATCCGCTTCAATAGCAAGCAGGCATACTAATGCCAGTTGTCATAATATTCTGTTATCTGAAAATATTGTAACTAGGTAAATCTCTTCAATAGTCACAGATAAATGAAACAAAATAGCAGGTGAAAGTTCGACCAAAAATCAAGTTGGAGGAAATCTCCTGGGCTCCAGACACTTCTGTCATACTGATTCATCTTCTAATGAGGAATTCCACCCTTCCAACAGACCAGGGAAGAGGTCATTTCTCAGCAGAATAATTGCTATTTTAGTCCTTCCATCTTCCTTGCTGAATGTCTGTTGTTTATTCTGGACATAATACACCCACTTTCAGAGTTTGGCAAGAGACACATTATGGAAAAAGGTAGTTTCTGCAGCAACCGTAGCAATGAATGATTACTTTTCATTTGGAAACGAAGCGTTTCACTGTTTTCATGGCCAGTCTCTGGTTTGAAAAGTTTGAACTTCTAAACATTGAGCATTGTGTCCAGAGCGAGAAGGCTGTTGCCTTGCTCTTTGACACCTTGTAGCTGTGGGGTATCGTTCTCTGTTGTAATTGTTTGTCCCTTTAAGTGTAGCCTAACCATCTGTCTTCCTTCGGATTCGGTATCTTCAGTCCAAGTCTGAGTTGCATTTGCCTTTCTGGGTTCACCGGTTTGAAGCGGTTGTGGTGCACTAATTGTGATTTCTAATCTGGACCTTCTTAGACTTCATAACTAACATCATTAAGTTTCATTTTAACAAGGCAGGGTCCACTCCATCGATGTTCGAGTTTAGGGGAGCTGCCCTTCTTCCTGGTGGTGTACTGGGGCCAAACAGTCCCCCTTCTTATGTAGGTGTAGATAGGCATCTCTGTCGTACACCATTTTTCTGCCTTCATGGGGACTTTTGTGTTGTCGGGCAATGTGATAAACTCCCTCAAATGTTTGGTTAAGTCAAGTAGCTTACTGGGAGTAAGACCCAATAACCAGCCTGTTCTGGCGGCTCGGGGATCATCATGTTAAAGAGCAGTTGCATTTCGCCGTAACATTAACTCAGTAGGTGTAACAGGATTTGAAGACGTTCACGGGACCGGGTTTGTGGGCTGTTCCTAAGCATGTCTCTCCCACGATCACCCATCCAAGATCCAGTTTCTGAGCGTAAGGGGCATTTTTGTCCCGTTTATTGATTCTCGTACCTTATGAACTTGCATAATGCCCCCCCCCCCCCCCGGGCAGCAGAAGGATCGGCGCGTCGTGGTCAATTGGCGGCAACTTTGCAGCGATTTGCTTCAGATGAGGAAAGTGGAGTGCCACTTGTGGCGACGGTATTTCTGTTCTGTCGTCGGGGATCATGTCACACTCAATGAGAGAGGGTAAGTGCAGTTTAGTCTTGTCATCCATCGATTTTATTGTGAGATTATTTACCCTTCTACCTGCCGTGTTCCTTTTGCCTGAGCATGTTTTCATGATGTAAGATGTTACGGCAGTTTATACCAAAAACGTCCAATAGATGTGACCTCGCAAGGGACCTGTTGCTTTGCTCTTCTAAAACGACGTATGCTTTGATGGCTTTACGTACCTCTTTATCGGGGTAAATCACAATGAGGCATATTTTGGAACAGGGGTGTTCGCCACTGTTTTTACCACAAATTCCTGTGCACTTGGAGGTAATCGAGTTGGTTTCCTCCCCGCCATCATGTATTATAGCTGGTGCCTCCTTCGCTGGTGCTGGGTTAGTGTGAAGGGCAGCCCAATGTCTTTTACTGTCACATTCAATGCATTTCACTGGTTCCTTACAATCCTTGGCCATGTGTTCTGACGTGCTCAAGCATCGAAAACATACTTTGTTGTCCCTCAGATATGCCTTTCTATCGTGCCCTGGCTTACTGAGAAATGCTCTACACTTGTGTAATGGGTGTGGCTTATGAATTGGGCACTGTTTCTTGGCTATAGGCGTGTCTGTTGTTTCTGTGAGGTGAGTGTTAACCCTTACAGGCCTCGCAGGTTTCCTAGACGCAGTAGTGCTGCTGACAACAAAACTGGGTTCACTCCGTATTTTAGCTTGCTGTCTAACAAGCTTGGAAAAGAAGGCGAATGGCGGGAATGTCACTTTGTGATCCTCCTTGTACTGGGCCCCTTTCGTCAGCCATTTTTCTTGCAGTCCATAGGAGAGTTCTGGGCAATAGGGGGTGATACATCTAGCAGTGTCTAAAAAAGCAAGGCCGGGAAGTGCACCCACATTTTTTGGGGGGCACATTCTAGTTCTAACAGGATATCGCCCAGCTCTCTGAGTTTCGTGTTATCCCTGTTGCCGATTTTAGGAAAATCTATTTTCTTTAGTAACGCCAGCTCTGCAATTTCGGGAGCCCCGTAGATTTCATCTAAAGGCTGCCACACCAATTGAAGGCCCGCACGGGGATTGGTGGCGTTAGCCGAACGTAACATTTTTGCCATCGTTGAAGACTCTTCGCCCGGCCACTTAATTAACAAGTCAAGTTCTTCCCTTGGGGATTGATTAAGGTCTTTGATGACGTCACGGAATGAAGCCTTCCATGATCGATAATTTTCGGGCTTTTCATCAAAAGTAATCAATCTGGCACTTAACAAGGTCTTTTCAAACAAGATATTTAGCAATTTCTGTTGCACTTTCAGGCCTGGCAGTTGTGTCAAACTGTGCAGATGGTAGGACGTTAAACTGCATCCGGTTGTGGAGCTTGTTAAAACGTGGGGATAATGAGGTTACCCTTTGCTACAACTGCTTCCGGGGCACCCATGGGCAAGGTGCACCTGTATTTGCCCCGGTGCTTTTTGGGTGTTGTTGCCTTTGGGCGTGGTGTTGCCTTCGGGCGTGGTGTTGCCTTCGGGCGTGGTGTTGCCTTCGGGCGTGGTGTTTCCTTTGGGCGTGTGAGCGGAATTTGTTTGGGTGGTTTGTGGTTGTGGGGAGTTGTTTTGGGGTTGGCTGCAGTGGCAGTTACTGGAGTTCAGTAGTAACAAAGACTCTTTTGTTCCCTGTTGCACGGTATGTATAGTTTGTTTAGCATTTGTGTTTGTGACCCGTCGTGGTTTTGTTTGGGTTTGGGATTCTTCTTTAGTTTGCCAGTGCCTGTTTCTACGTACTTAAAAAGCTCTACTGTGCAGATGGACCCGTATTCAGGTGAACGTTGAAATGGCGTTCCACATACTCCTATGCCCGTTCACTTGGACTTTCTGTTTGTATGTTGAGTTCATCACTAATTCCGTCTCCTGTTTCTGCCTCTTCGTACACAGTAGCTTCGGCTGAGGCGACGGCAGCTGCTTTGTGACTTTGCAGCAGCAGTATCTCTGCTTCGAATTCTGCCTTCTTTTTGACAAGTTGGTTAGATGGGATTTTACGACACCCCCACACGATTGTGTTATATAGTGTCATCTAGAAAAGAAAAAGGTGCGATGTTGGGGTAAAAAAAAGGCGGGGTCAAATTCCACTAAAGGGTCCAGGCAAATGCGGGAGTCATGTCAAAAATTTACTTTTTACTTTTTTTTTTTATAAGTTTGGCCTCTTTTTCCACATACGACATAGTTGCTTGGGCGGCATTGACCTTAGTTCGAGCTCTCAGGGCGGCTGAGCTCGTAGCCGGCCCTCTGCTTGATGTTTTTGATGACCCCGATCTGACGGACCCAGCGTTCTGGTCTTGTGGGTCTCCAGGTGGCTTCTCAGTTGAAGGCTGTTCTTTCATCGTTCCAAGTTTAGTAAAGTAAGGGTAGGCGGTGCACCATCTGACGTTCCTATAAGTCGGTTAACCTTGCACATTTTTTTAGGAAAGACCCGAAATCATCGTGCGTGATTTCATGCGAAAGATAAAAAGCTCTTTAAGGAGGCCGGGGTTTGTATGTAAATGTGTGGTTCTTATGTCCAAGCTAGACCGGTTTCTGTTGTCATGCTCACATTGCTATAATATGGCAGCAACTTCATCAGTAGCAAACCATCATACGCGGTTGGGGTTAAAATTCAAAGCTTTATCGAGCAAAAATTAAGTATCACAAATGTTAACCTCTGTATAGAGTATATGGTTATGTCCCCAAACTTTTCGTAAGCCCTTAAATAACAGTTATGAAATGTTTAGGCAGTGTTCCTATAGTAGACCCTTTAATGGGCACGGCGGTGGGCACGGCGGGTAAAGGAGGTGTGTTAAAGATCGTTGTTTTGATCATTTGTAACAAAAGAGCCATACTTATAATTTTGACATATGGCGGGATCGTAAGCAATTTAAATTTGCAAAAACCTTTGAGTGTTTCACAGGGGATAATTCAGCGCTAGCCATACTAGGGGTGGCGCTATTAAATGCCTCTCGTGAATCACTTAAGGGGTGTCAGGGGAAAGGTTTGAGCTTTCTCGCTAAGCAAGAAACCTCACATTCCGCCTACGGCTGTATGTATGCATACGCCACGGAATGTGACTAGGCTTTTTCTATAGGGTTTCCCAGACAAATATTTATTGTTACATTAATTAACTAAAAATATGTTCCTTTCGGACACATGTACCTCTAGAGGTTAACTGGACGTACTCGGGGAGGTCTTCCGCCTTCACATAAGGTTATGGGCGTAGGGTGACTACGTATAGTCTTCTTTCCTTTGGAAGAGACAAGAGATCAGTTGGAGGCTATCAATGAACTTTATCGATTGGGTGAGCCCGCGTCTTTTCTTAGACAGGTCAGAGGTTTCCATAGTTTCCTGCTAGATAACCCTATGCCCATGTTAAACAGTTGCTCGCCGTGTAAGGCTTTTTAAGTGCATCGAAACGGCACATACAAACAAAAAACAAACTCAAACCGGATCGGACAGGAACATAAATGCAAAATTATCCACACACCACCAAATCAAACAGAAAGTTATGTTCATTATAACAATAGAACCACACACACACTGACAACAACCCAAACAGCCAACAGACCAACCTCCCCCCGGCCACCCTAAAGCAATAATACTACAAACCGCCAACAACCAAAAAACCAGACACCAACAACAGGGGCCACGAGGGGTCCGGGGCGGGTCCACCTGCCACGAGGGGTCCGGGGTGGAGTCAACTTGATATATTTACACTATGTACACTATATACACTATTTACACAAAAACAAAAAACTGAACAAAACTGGGCCAAAAATACAGGCGCACCTTGCCCAAGGGTGTCCCGGAGGCAGTTGTGGCAAAGGGTAACCTCATTATCCCCACGCTTTAACAAGCTCCACAACCGGATGCAGTTTAACGTCCTACGTGTAAGGTCTTTGTAGACTGGGTATAGCGGTTTGTGCAACTGAAATGGCTGGCCAGCAAGAGGGTTTTATCTTTCGTCTTTTAGACGTGATAGAGAATAACCTCGATTCTGTTCGCTGATTGGTCCGTTTAGAAGGCGGCAAACCTTCGTAGGGACTAGTATTAGATCTGTATAGAGTATATGGTTATGTCCCCAAACTTTTCGTAAGCCCTTAAATAACATTTATGAAATGTTTAGGCAGTGTTCCTATAGTAGACTCTTTAATGGGCACGGGGGGTGTTCGTTCAAGGTTATCCGGTCGCCACACATTTCAACCCCCCATCCCGTGCTCAATTAAAGACTTGGCCGTTACCGCAGCCTTAATGTGCAGAGGTTCTGACCGTGATCGTCAGACTGCGGCCGAAAACCGGCTTACCATGAAACTCGGGACCCTCTCCCCACACGGTCTTAACATTAGAACGGAACTTTTTTAACCTGTTCCCCTTTTCATTACTCTTTACCAGTTTTTTCAGCCTTCTGTCGCTTTTTTACACCGTGTTCATTCTGTACGAACGACCGGTTCCGTGCCTTTCTTCATTGTGTTTCTTCACTATTTCTACTTCTTTGTTGTTCAGTTGCATTTCTTTGCCACCTGATGAAGAGTGTTTTTTCCAAAAGTCCCCTGACTCTCTGGCGAAGAGCCAGGGGCGAAAATCAAACAATACTCCCGAAAGAGTTCTGCTCCCCGAAGGAGTAACAACGTCCCCAAGGGACAAACTTTGACTTAACTGACACCACCTGACAGTGGTCCCGTTCTAGACTGGCTGAATAGAATAGGTCCCACCTGATGAAGAGTGTATACTCGAAACGTCGTGGAATTTCAGGTCTTTGACGAGAGCAGACGTGTTTCGTCGAGCTCTCGTCGCTTTGCCGTGCTCAACCTTATCACTGTGTGATAGCTGTTCTACTTATTGCAGTTGTGCATAAAACCTTATAGCGTGCTTGTGTTGTAGTTGATAAGTAGGTCTGGTCGTGTCCATTTGTTTGCGACCGCGCTTTGTTTCTGTGTAGCTTGTGTGGGGGGGGGGGGGCTTTTTAAGTGCATCGAAACGGCACATACAAACAAAAAACAAAACTCAAACCGGATCGGACAGGAACATAAAGACAAAACTATCCACACACCACCAAATCAAACAGAAAATTATGTTCATTACCACAATAGAACCACACACACACCGACAACCCAAAAACCCCACAGACCAAACCCCCCCCCGGCCACACTAAAACAAAGACCACACACCCAAAACCACCACACACCCAAAGACAACACCACGCCCGACGGCAACACCAAGCCCGAAGGCAACACCACGCCCGAAAGCAACACCACGCCCGAAGGCAACACCACGCCCAAAGGCAACAGCACTTAAAAAGCACCGGGGCAAATACAGGTGCACCTTGCCCAAGGGTGCCCCGGAGGCAGTTGTGGCAAAGGGTAACCTCATTACTCCCACGTTTAAACAAACTCCACAACCGGATGCAGTTTAACGTCCTACCCAGGACGTAGCTTGTGTTTTTCTTATTTCATCCTCTTTTTTGTCCTTTGTAAAACTAGTTGAGGTTTTTTTCTCCTTTCGTGGCCTCGAGCCACACAAACTGGTGCTATGCCCGGAAGTCGGGATAGCACAATTGTTAAGTTGGAGTTTTCGTCTGGGGTGAGTGTCCCTCCCCCACAGGCGTTTACTGTGTTAAAAGACAATGGTGTCGAAATTAAAGAAATAGAGATGTTGCAGGCGCTTGAGGCCCGAAACACGTATGACCTTAAGTTTAAGTCTGATGCTGCCCGTGTTAAGGGTGTGTCATGCCTGAAGGGGGTAGAGGGGCTCACTGTCACCCCATATGATGGCTCTGTGACGGTGACAGTGCTTTACCTTCCCTTCGAGGTCGATCAGCGCCTGGTTGCGAGGGTTCTTAGTCAGTACGGAACTGTCTCCGAAATGTGGTGGTGTAAATATACTGGGGGTGAGTTGAAAGGTATATTTAATGGCAAGAGACAGTTCCGTATGGAACTGGTGAGGGACATTCCATCCTTCCTCTTCATAGGGGGTTTCAAGGCCCACATTAGGTACTTTTGTCAGCCCCGTACCTGTTTTAGATGTGGAGAGCAGGGGCACGAAGCCAAGTCGTGTCCCAACAGACGATGTGGGAAATGCTTGCAGTTGGGGCACGGCAAGGCAGAGTGTCCCAACGAGGTACGGTGCAACCTCTGTGGGGAGGAGGGACATGTGTTTGGTGCCTGCCCCACATCGTACTCTGCTCATGCCAGTGCGGATGTGGGGTCGGCACCTGAACCCTCGCAAACAGGCCCGCAGTATTCAACTCAGGAATTAGAAGAGGCGGCACTTGAGGTGGAACAGGACTTCCTTGCCTCCAAGCAGTGTGAGGGAGGTACTGGAACTCCTGAGGTAGACTCTCCGCCACCCTTAGCAACGACACCCAGTCAAGTTGAAATAACGACAGTAAAGGAGGACCTCGATCTGTCCTCAGACTCGGCAATGTCGGATGGCGGGGAGCCTGCCTCAGAGCCTCCTCCAAAGGATCCACCTTCGGGGGAGGGTTGGTTTGATTTGTGTGAGGGGGAGGGGCCAGAGCCTGCACTGAAGAGGTCGGCCTCGGGGGAGGTGTTAGACAGGGGAACCCATCACTCTGGGACGCCCGTACCGAGCCCACGGATTAAAAAGATAAGGTCCCAGCCAGATCATTTGGTGTGAATGGTATGTGCCCGGTTTTCTTTTGGGTTTCTGTTCTGTCTGTATCTGTGCTCATGCATGCTATAAAGTTTGGTAGTTCAGTGTAAATAGGTTTGCCATTGTTCCACATTAGGTCCGTCCGGCTACAAGTGTGTGAAAAGCACATCACCTTGTTAATATTGTAAATAGTGGGGTTGGCCACATAAAAATTTGTTGCTGGCCTAGTGTATATAGTTGTCCTTGTGTTTTATGACACGTCAGGTGTTTTTGTTCCGGAGCACGTCCGTTCCCGAGCACGTAAGGAGCACCCATAGTTACAAAAAAGCATTGTACAGACTCAACCTGAACACTCTTCTGTTAATGTAAATGGGTATGTAAATAGTTTTGCCTAGTGAGATTGTAAATAGTCCTGTGTAACTGGCTTGGGTTCGGGATGGATTTATGCAAAGTTAACACAGAAATTTCGGTTTGGGTTTTGTTTCTCAGTGCCTGTTTCTATGTACTTAAAAAGCTGCTAACCTGTAGTTTTGCGTGAATAAATTTGTAAATTGTCTTATGTAATTAACCTTTGTATATAGTCCTTTGTTCATAGTAACACAATTTTATGTTTGTAGGTGCATGTAAATAGTTTGCTGTTGCGTTTTTGCCCGGTCCGGTTTGGGTTCTCGCCCTTTGTTTCTAGTGCCCGTTTCTGCGTACTTAAAAAGAAAACGTCGTGGAATTTTCCGCGCAAACTTTTAGCACTTTTTACAACCTTTATCGACCTATATATATATATATATATATATATATATATATATATATATATATATATATATATATATATATATATATATATAGAGAGAGAGAGATATATAGATATATATATATATATATATTTCAATAAGTTTATTTTTAGTTGTTACGGTATTGTATTGCTAAAGTGATCCACAAAAGAGCTATATAGTTGTGGATGATTTCAGCAATGCAATACCGTAACAAATAAAAATAGACGTCAAATTTTTGACGACCGTAATATCTACAATGCATGAGAGAGGTAGGCATGAATATTCTTTCAACACCTACATGTATAAGAGGTTCATGGATGGATAGATATGTTTAGATATCATAGTATTTTGCCCAATCCTTTTTCCTTTTCCGTGATTTCACCTCACCATTACCCTTTTTTTCATCCAGCTGACACTATACAACACATTCGTGTTGGTGTGTCGTTAAGCCCCATCTAACTAACTTCATGGATGGAATTGCTTGGAATACGTATGTATCGGTAACATGACATGTGGGCATTTTTGGGACAAAAACATGTCTTACAAGGGATCTAAGCTTTCTCCCTTGTAATGTCATGTTTACAAAGTTTCATTTTTTGACCTCTGGTGACCTCAAATGACTTTTGGCCTCCAGAAAACAATAGAGCTTTTTCTCTCAACATGAAAAATTTAAACAAAGTATGAAAGGCGTTATTCCAACCTTACTACCTCAAAATATTGTATTTAACAAGACTTTCCGGGTTTGACCCCCGGAGACCCCAGATTATCTTGACTTCCACTAAAATCAATAGGGTTCTTCTTCTTAGCATAACGCATTTACATACTTAGTATGAAATTTATCCAAGCTTTCTTCATCAAGATATCGTGTAAACAAGGTTTTCAGGGTTTGACCCTGGTGACCTTTGACCTCCACTAAAATCACTATAGTTCTTTCTTCCCATAATGCATCTACATACTACGTATGGAATTTATCCAGGGTTTCTACCTAGAAATATCGTGTTAATAAAGTCCTCAGGGTTTGACCTCCGGTGACCCCAGATGACCTTTGACCTCCACCAAAACATCATTTTTCCTGTTACCTTAAGGCATCTACATACTAAGTATGAAATTTATCGAAGCTTCGTTCCTTAAGATGTCAGGTTTCAGGTTTTGACCCCTGGTGACCCTAGATGAGCTTTGACCTCCACTTAAATTACTAGGGTTCTTCCTCTTTTAATAACGCATCTACATAATTATTATAAATTTATTCAAGCTTCCTACATTGAGATATGGTGTTAACAAGGTTTTCAGGGTTTGACCCCTGGTGAACTTTGACCTCCACCAAAAATGATAGATTTGCCTTTCCCTAACACATCTACATACTATGCTTGACATTCATCTAAGCTTCCTACACAGAGAAATCGTATTAACAAGGTTCTCAGGGTTTGACCCCGGTGACCCCAAATGACCTTTAACCTCCGCCAAAAACAGTAGGGTTCTTCCTCTCACCATAAGACATCTACATATTAAGTGTGAAATTTATCCAAGCTTCCTATCTTGGGATATCGTTAGTTAGTTGTTAACAAGGTTTCCAGAGTTTGACCCCTGGTGACCTCTCATGACCTTTGACCCCCACCAAAACTACAGGGCTCCTCCTCTCAATATGGGGCATCTATGTACCAAGTTTGAGAACTGTCAGAGTTTCCCTTCTTGAGATATCGTGTTAACGAGCAAAGTGTCACAAACATACACACGCCATCATGAATGCATTGACTCCTTGCCTGCCTTCGGCTAGATATCAAAAAAAAAAAAAAAAAAAAAAAGACATGCACTTATACGGGGGGGGGGGGGGGTTGTTGGATTAATCAAATTATTCCAATTTTATACTCCGCTTGACCGACGGTTTACAAAGTAACGTCTATCGGTGAAGAATCGGTTATTTCATATTTTTCCAAACACTACAATAAAAGAAACAATTACGTGAAGAGTTAACCCAATTATTCCATATTTATTATACAGTTGAGGGAGAGCAGTGTTAATCTAGTTATTCCAATATTAAGATCCGCTGGAAGAGTGAAATGTCTGTATAGAAAAACCTAGTTTTCTCTTTCTCTCATATGTCTAATGCCACAGAAACAAAACCAAAAAAAAAAAAAAAAAAAGTAATCACTAAATAAAAAAGAAATAAAAATTCCAAAAAAATCAAACCCAAAATTAAGTGATTCTTGTCCACATTAATCCAGACTATATTTTACACATATTAAAGCAATTCCAAAAGTTTTGAGAGATACGGCAAATTTCAAAGGTGGCTCTCCATATGGCTCTCCATATGAGCTGACCATGCTAAAGAATCATCTTTTATACCGTTCCAAGGTGAAAATTTTATAAGAAGCGCCGCCATAGGGCCTATCACAAATACAAAGCTTCTTATAACGGGTCCTTACGGGTCGATACTGACCCTAAAGGGACAAATGTGTATACTTCCTCGCATAGCATTAGGCCACATTCTAGGACGGGACTCGGAACGGGGCGCACCCTATTAAGGGTCTATGTGTATTTATATGGAAATCCAATTTGCAGGGCAGATGGGTAAGTTTTCATGTCTTTTCCGTAAGTGCCTGACGGTGTCAGGCAAATGGAGTAAGCAACTTTCAAAAATCATAACTTTCTTATGCAGCATCCACCAGCCTTTATTTTACCACCAAAATGAAGCCAACAAAAAGATCTACAGAACGCCACCATTTTTTGGGGGGGGGGGGGTTGTATATTGACATTTTTGCACCAAACATCGTAAAATATTTGTTTACATTTGAAAAAACATTCAAAAATTCAAAAAATGCTAAAAATGACGCCAAAATAAAAAAAAAAAATCATTTCCGGTACCAAAAAGAAACTCACCCGACTGATTTTATTTTCTGAATACCTTGGAACCTAAACTTACACCATCAGAAACGAATGTATGTCAGGGGTAGGGGTTTTAGAGATATTTCAAACATAATTATCAAAAAAGGAGGGAGAAAGGTCAAAAATCTACATTTTACCGTAAAAACCCCTTCCCAACAAAAAAATACCGTAAGTCCACAACCACAAGTCCGATTTTTGTCATTCAAACACCAAAATGTTCATTACGAGATTCCGTACACAAAAATCTGCTTGAAACACGTAGGGTATGTAGAAGTAGAGTGCCACCTCGTTTTGCCACGTAACCCACGCTATCTGCATTGTGATTATACATAGGCTTGTGTACAATGTGTAAGGGCGTGGTGATTAGCATAGCTAGAGCGTTACTTGTGTTTGTGTTACTAAGTCCTGGGTAGGACGTTAAACTGCATCCGGTTGTGGAGCTTGTTAAAGCGTGGGGATAATGAGGTTACCCTTTGCCACAACTGCCTCCGGGGCACCCTTGGGCAAGGTGCACCTGTATTTGCCCCGGTGCTTTTTAAGTGCTGTTGCCTTAAGGCGTAGTGTTGCCTTCGGGCGTGGTGTTGCCTTCGGGCGTAGTGTTGCCTGCGGGCGTGGTGTTGCCTTCGGGCCTGTTGTTGCCGTGGGGTGTAGAGTTGCCTTCGGGCGTGGTGTTTCCATTGGGCGTGTGGGCGGAATTTGTTTGGGTGGTATGTGGTTGTGGGGAGTTGTTTTGGGGTTGGCTGCAGTGGCAGTTACTGGAGTTCAGTAGTAACAAAGACTCTTTTGTTCCCTGTTGCACGGTATGTGTAGTTTGTTTAGCATTTGTGTTTGTGACCCGTCATGGTTTTGTTTGGGTTTGGGATTCTTCTTTAGTTTGCCAGTGCCTGTTTCTACGTACTTAAAAAGCACTAAGTTGGGTTGTTTGCACTAGTACTTTGAAAATGGCTGCGAGACAAAGCAATCAAACGGCGGAAGAGGCTCTTGATGTGTACTTTCGACTGGAAGCAGAAGATCACCAAAGGCAAAGAGATGATTTATCTGATAGCAGCGATGACGAAGCTGTTTATTTTCGTCGATCAAGGCCCAAGGAGCCAGCTCTACAGGACTCTGCTTTTCTCGGAGATTCGGTACGGAAGAAAACCTAGGCCTAGTAAAAATAAAAAGTAGACTCTAGGAAGATAACTTGGGAAAATTAGGATAACCAAGCTTGTCTTAGTCTGCTTTTGCATCAAACAAAAACAAACAAGATTACTTACAATAAAATCATGAAAATAAAAAGAAACAAGGGTGCTGGCTATAGGCCTACAGGGCCCAAGGGTGTAGGCCTAGTACAGTGGGCCAATTTTGTTATGTGTGGCAGTAGCTGATGAAGTTGTGTATGAAAATTTCAGGGACCAGCCCCCCTCCCCCCTCCCCCCACCCCTTGCTGCATACTAGCCTTCTAATACAAAAGATTACAAGACCGTCGCTGAGCATGTCACGTCGCCTTTTATTGGCCACCCATGAAGAAATAAAACATGCAATTCCCTTTTGGTGGTAAAAGGTTTACACGGTTACCTAAGTTATTTTCATTTTGTTTTACATTCTGCAGGACTCAGAACCTGAGGACCATGGAGAGCTGGCACAGCCTCTTCCGCCGCAGCCACAACGGCAACAACCACCCCAACAACAACCACCTCAACAACAACCACCCCAACAGCAGCCACCCCAACAACAACCAGCTCAAGAACAACCACCCCAACCACCGAAGCGTCCAAGAGGGCGTCCAAGAAATATCCAGCCGGAAACACAGCCTCCACCGAGGCGGCCGCAAACACCAAAACCTGTCCTGGACGCCAACCAACAAAGAGCGTTCTATGCCAGATGTGCCGACAGAGAGACACAATTTAGGGCGTTCAGGGCATTGAGGTTTCCAACACCAGCCCAAGTTGAAGGCTACGAGTCCCTTTTGGTGGAGGATGAGATAGACCGGCATCGCTGTGATGGGATGTGGAAATGGGATCAATTTACAGAAAACAAAGTGAGTCATGTTGTTTTGTAGTTTTCACTTTTTTATTATCTCATCGCTCCGTGAGGAGGATGAGATATTGTAGTGATTATGTCTGTTTGAGGCTTCTGTAGTTTTGCGTAAGAAGCCGAGGCCAGGCTACCGCCAGGTTCTTGCGTTGCCTAGCAATTCGCGGGATATCGGGTTCAGGAGGCTCTCACGTGTGTTTACTGTTTTCGAGAGACTTACCAAACTAGCGTTCTTTGTATCCAGAGTATTTTCATGTTTTGGACCCCATCGCCGTAATCTTCGTAGATAATCATCCTTACGAAGGCGATTCAGATTGAACAACCTTATTTTTAGTTCAGAGCAGTCCAGTTATACGCTGTTTTGTGACTGATCAGTTTTGTTTACTTAGCTAGCTTATTCTACACTGTGTGTAGCCAGTATTCCAGTTTAGTGTAGGCCCGTATTGCGTAGGATCAGGTAGCTTGAGCCTGTGATCGATCACTGCGCAATAGTGTGCCAATCCTTGCAGCATACCATGTTTAATATTAGTAACTAAGCAGTATAACGTTGCCATTGGCGAATTACCGCCACTAATATATGTAGTTAGTTAAGTTTAGAGTCATGTTGATCGGCGAATAATCGCCGCTATCACTACTCCCCTTGGATCCAGGACCTGGTCAATCGTCCGCTGCAACTTGCTGTGAACACGAGACTTGGGGTAAGTTAGACTAATGTTTTTCTTATCCTAAGTATTAGTAGGATACTAAAGTATCAAACCTACTAAAGTGGTGACCCCGACGTGCGAAATCGTAATTTGTAGCGACGTAGTAGACTAACTTGGGTCTAACGTTAGCCTAGGCCCTAGGCTTTAAGGTTAGTGCTCAGATTCATTTCATGTTCAGTTAGCAATAGAGCTTGACCAAGTCGTAGTAGCTTACTTATCTGGATAGGTTTCTAGCCTCATATCATAGTTGTACTTGTAGTATTTGAACAGTTCGATAGGATATACCCAACCAGTTTACTTCGGCTTTTATAGATCAAGTAAGTTCCTTGGTGTTGCACAGTTGGCTTTCAGATGCACCGTGTTAGAGAACCGCGGGTTCATTTACTTCTTGTTGGAGACTCTAGAGTATACTCCTTTGATCGATACCGGTTACCGGCAGATTTCAATCTACATATTGATTTTGTAATTAGGCGAGGTGCTACTCTTTCGGATTTAATTGCACCAACCTTGAGGCAACTTAGAAACTACAACAGCCAGGACTGGGTTCTTGTACGCCTCGCTGCTGGTATCAATGACCTCATAGAATTTACGGGTCCTGGTCCACACCGCGTTCTAGTACGTTCACCAACTGACGCGAATCAGTTGATATTACGCCTGCAACAATTTCGAGAGGCCATTCTCAGGCAACATCAGAATACTGTTATTTCCTTCATCACCATACCTACTGCCTCATTTTGCAAGTTTCAAGAAAACAAACAGCTAGCAGTGCCAGAACTCACTCCAGTCCAACTTAAAGTCCATCAGCACGATTTGGACAACCAACTCGACACAGTCAACAGCTTTATCGAGCAAAATAGTCAGGATAGTCAAGCCGAAATTATCCCTAGGTATCTACATTGCACTCGTATATCCGTAGGCCCACTAAGCGTCGTAAACCGCACCGGTCGTATAACAAAAGCTATTACACGTAATCGGTTTACGCTATTATATGACGGTCTTCATGCTGTGTCAACCGTGAAACGTCGTTGGTTTGTGGAACTTTGTAGAGCTTTCGTACAGGATCACATGGCACTACGTTCCAAGCTTAACCTTACCTAGTTGCCTGTATTTTACATCAGTTTTACTGTATCTGGTAGTTACCGCTTACTTTTATACCATCTCAGCATTCCGTAGCACATTTCCTCGGTGTATTTAGTATTCCCTAGTTGGTCGCAATGTCCTCCCCAGAGGGGCAAGAGCAAAAAGCCTCGGCCGCAGCTGCAGTTGCAACCTCAGCCTCCACAGCAGGCCCAGCTGAGATATCAAATGTCTCATTACGTCTACCCCCATTTATTCAAACGACCCAGGCCATGTGGTTTTGCCAGGTAGAGAATTTGTTCATAACTCGACGCATTACTTCCCAACAAACTAAGTATGCGTATATTATTGCCTCACTCCAGCCTGAGGTGGCACAAGAAATAAGGGATCTCTTACTGCGCCCTCCCACTGAAGACTGCTACGATGTTCTAAAGGCTGAACTCATACGCCGTACCTCCGAGTCCGAACAAAAACGGCTAAGACAACTCCTCACGACGGAGGAATTAGGTGATCGGAAGCCATCACAGCTGTTGCGGCGTATGCAACAATTACTCGGGGAAAACAAACTGGACGAAAACCTATTTAAGCAACTCTTTGTCCAGAGGCTTCCAACTAATGCACAGATTGTTGTTGCCCCATCTCTAGACAAGTTAGATCTTGAAGGGCTAGCTAACATTGCAGATAAAATTTTAGAAGTTTCCCCATCCCCAGCCCCACCCCCAACCACAGTAGCTGCAGTTAGTCTACCTAAACCACCCCCTTCTCACCAGCATACCGATGACACAGATGATCTACGTCGGCTAGTATCGCAACTTTCCCTCCAAGTTGCTAAATTATCTGAAAAGGTAACAGAGCTATCTGAACGCCGCTCTCGAAGTCCTCAACGGAGGACATATCCCATCCCACGTAGACGCTCTCGCTCTTCTTCTCGAGGCATTTGTTGGTACCACAACAGATTCTTTGACCGGGCACACAGGTGCATTTCACCTTGTAGTTATACTTCTAACAAATCAAGCAGTAGTCAGTCAACCAACAAACCAAACAGTGATAATCCGGATGGCCAAAAGATCAGGCCAGCAACTAATGACGACAAGTTTCACTGGCCTATCCCGTAATAGTCGTCTTTTCTATGTCACAGACAAATCTACTGGCACACGTTACCTAGTGGACACGGGGGCCGAAATAAGTGTTTTTCCCGCGTCTGCTAAAGATAAGTCCAACCCTGTCTGGTTCACATTACGGGCAGCCAATCAAACATCTATTCCTGCTTTTGGCGAATTAATCGCTAACCCTAAACCTAGGATTGCGTCGTGTTTTTAGGTGGCTTTTATTAAAGCAAATGTTGCTAAACCAATTTGGGAGCAGACTTTTTAAGTTTACTACTCATTGTAGTCGACGTGAAAAACGGAGACTGATTGATACCCACACCTCGTTGAGTATCAACGGTATTCAGTCTTCCTCAGCATCTTCTCGCCTCACGTTCAGCATTACAGATGAGTCTGACCAATATCAGTCATTACTCAAGCAGTTCCCTAACCTAACTAAGCCAACCCGCCGCGACACTCCAGTCAAGCACAATGTAACACATCACATCGTAACTAAAGGTCCAGCTGTAAGTGCACGTCCTAGACGATTAGCACCGGACCGCCTCAACATTGCCAAGAATGAATTCGAGCACATGCTTGAAATGGGAATCATTCGGGCATCTCAAAGTTCATGGGCCTCACCACTACATATGGTTCCAAAAAAGTCTGGCGACTGGCGTCCTTGTGGGGACTACAGAGCCCTGAATAATGCCACAGTACCAGACCGTTATCCTATCCCTCATATACATGGACTTTACCAGCACATTGCAGGGGAAAAGTATTTTCTCTAAGGTTGATCTCGTTCGAGCGTACCACCATATCCCCGTAGAGCCAAAAGATATTCCCAAGACTGCCATCATTACCCCTTTTGGGTTGTATGAGTTCGTCAAAATGCCATTTGGCCTTAAAAATGCGGCACAAAGCTTTCAACGCTTTATCGACGAAGTTGTCCGGGGCCTACCTTTCGTATATGCCTACCTTGACGATCTTTTGATTGCTAGCGCAAACCCAGAAGAGCATAAGCAGCATTTACATCAATTATTTCAACGTCTTGACTCCTATGGCATAGTAATTAATCCTAGCAAGTGTCTGTTTGGTGTCCCCTCCCTCGACTTCTTAGGTCATCGTGTGGATTCCAACGGTATCAGTCCTTTGCCATCTAAAATTGAAGCCATTAAACAATTTTCCCCCTCCCCAGTCACTCACTAAACTTCGTGAATTCTTGGCATGGCAAATTTCTACAGGCGCTTTATTCCTCACTGTGCTGATCTCATGCAACCACTCACAGATCGGTTGTGTACTAAAGTCAAAAACAAACCATAACTCTAACACCTTTAGAGCTTCAAGCATTTGAGAACGTTAAGCATGCTTTAGTGCAGGCAACAATGTTACATCATCCAAATTTTAAGGCTCCAGTTAGCCTCATGGTGGATGCTTCTGATTTTGCTGTAGGCGGCGTACTACAACAGTTAATCGACGGTGTATGGCATCCCCTCTCATTCTTTTCTAAACGCCTGCAAAAAGCTGAGTCTAAGTATAGCACGTTCGGCCGAGAATTACTAGCCATTTATCTAAGTATCCGGTATTTTCGTCACCTCTTAGAGGGAAGAGACTTCGCAGTTTATACCGATCACAAACCGCTAACCTTTGCCTTCCAGTCACGTCCCGATCGTCATTCTCCAAGAGAAATTCGACATCTTGATTTCATCTCACAATACACTACGGACATTCGCCACATTGCAGGCAAAGAAAACGTTGTAGCCGACGCACTTTCACGTAATGTTCATACCATATCAGTATCACCAGTAGACTTCACATCAATTGCCTCCGCACAGCAGCATGACGAAAAACTTCAACAGTTACGGAATTCGTCTATGTTTCAGTTCAAGGAAGTACCTATTCCAAATTCAGAAGGCACCATCACATGTGATACCTCTACTGGTACTGCCCGACCGTACATTCCACCACAGTACCGTCGCGAAATTTTCGATTCGTTACATTCCCTTTCTCACCCTGGCATTCGCGCTACACAGCGTTTAATCACTGAACGTTTCATTTGGCCCAGTCTCAACAAGGACGTAAAAACTTGGTGTCAATCCTGTCTCAAATGCAGCAAGTCAAAGTTCACCGTCATACCAAGTCACCTGTAGGAACCTTCCCAGTAACCTCAGCTAGATTTCAGCACATTCACATGGACATTGTAGGTCCACTGCCCCCATCTGATGGTAATTCTTACATTTTAACCATCGTAGACCGTTTTACTAGATGGCCAGAGGCAATTCCAATATCAAACATTACAGCTGAGACCGTCGCAAAACACTTCGTGCGTAGATGGATTCCTGTATTTGGCGTGCCTTCCGTCGTAACCACAGACAGAGGATCACAGTTTGAATCGGCCCGCTTCAGGCAACTCACTCAACTTCTAGGCACACAGCGTATAAGAACTACGGCTTACCACCCTGCAGCTAATGGTCTTGTGGAGCGTTTTCACCGACAGCTCAAGTCATCACTCAAAGCAGTTGATCGATTACATTGGTCAGAAGCCTTACCTCTAGTTCTGCTTGGTATACGTTCTTCCTATAAGGTAGACATTGATTGTTCAGCAGCAGAAATGGTATTTGGTTGTACACTGTCGTTACCAAATGATTTCATCTCCCCAGCTCTGGACGATTCGATTCCAGACCCATCAAACTATGTATCACGGCTCAAACAGCACATGTCTAAACTTCAGCCGGCCTTGACAAGACCATCATCCCATCCAGTACAAGTACATCCTGACCTCTCTAAGTGCACACATGTTTGGATTCGTACTGATGCGGTCCGCAAACCTCTACAACCACATTATCAGGGCCCTTACAAAGTCATTGATCGACAAGAGAAGTTTTACACCTTAGACATCAACGGTTCAAAGAACACTGTCAGCATCGATCGTCTGAAGCCTGCTAACGTTCAGGGAATGTCCACACAACCCGAGGGTACTCCGATTCCTCAACCACAACCTACTCCAACAAGTCCTGCTACAACTTCTGCAGCCACTCCTACTACGACTCAGAAGCCGCAGGAACCTAATTCTGAAGTGACGCGTACCACTACTAGAACCACTCGCTCCGGTCGCCGCGTTCACTGGCCGCGTCGTTATGTACAGTTTTTTGAGATAGATTGAAGATGTATATATGTTTCCAAGGTATTCTTGTATCTTTCATTTTTTGTATCGATTGCTTCGTTCCCCTTGCAATCTAGGGGGGAGCTAGTTGTAGTGATTATGTCTGTTTGAGGCTTCTGTAGTTTTGCGTAAGAAGCCGAGGCCAGGCTACCGCCAGGTTCTTGCGTTGCCTAGCAATTCGCGGGATATCGGGTTCAGGAGGCTCTCACGTGTGTTTACTGTTTTCGAGAGACTTACCAAACTAGCGTTCTTTGTATCCAGAGTATTTTCATGTTTTGGACCCCATCGCCGTAATCTTCGTAGATAATCATCCTTACGAAGGCGATTCAGATTGAACAACCTTATTTTTAGTTCAGAGCAGTCCAGTTATACGCTGTTTTGTGACTGATCAGTTTTGTTTACTTAGCTAGCTTATTCTACACTGTGTGTAGCCAGTATTCCAGTTTAGTGTAGGCCCGTATTGCGTAGGATCAGGTAGCTTGAGCCTGTGATCGATCACTGCGCAATAGTGTGCCAATCCTTGCAGCATACCATGTTTAATATTAGTAACTAAGCAGTATAACGTTGCCATTGGCGAATTACCGCCAGGCATAGAAATCGTGCGCTGTTCAGGTAGTCAATGACCGGCGAATTACCGCCACTAATATATGTAGTTAGTTAAGTTTAGAGTCATGTTGATCGGCGAATAATCGCCGCTATCACTACTCCCCTTGGATCCAGGACCTGGTCAATCGTCCGCTGCAACTTGCTGTGAACACGAGACTTGGGGTAAGTTAGACTAATGTTTTTCTTATCCTAAGTATTAGTAGGATACTAAAGTATCAAACCTACTAAAATATTGTAGTCACTTGACCTGTTGGGCTATATTCGGCAATGTCAGCAGAAATAACAGCCGTTGCCATGGTAAGTTAATTTTCACAAGTTACTAGTCTAAAGTCCTAACCCATGGTGGGGTACCCCAGGGTGACCAAAAGTCCATAACGGAGGGAGGGGTCAAAACGTGTCCGTGTGTGTGTGTGTGTGTGAGTGGGTGAGTGTGTGTGTGTTAGTGTGTGCGTGTGTGTATGTCCAATTTTGTTTTCTTAATATCTCCAAAACCGTAAAGCCGATTTTCTTCAAATCTGGTGGGAAGGTGCCCTAGGTGGAACCTCAGTTCTACATTGACTCCCGGAAGTAAAGGTCAAAGGTTAAAGGTCAAATTATGTGAAAATCACTTTTTATAATAACTTCAAGAAAAAACATCCCATTAACATGAAACTTCACACATATAATAAGAGTGTCTGGCACTACGAAAATATATGGTTGCCATGGCAACCAAGGTCAAAAGTCATGTGATATTCACATTTTAAGCAAAAAAGTGTTCCACGAACTCCTCCTTGTGGGCTAGACCGATTCTTTTGAAATTTGGTGGGTAGGTACCCCAGAGGGTAAACTTGTGTCTCCGTGACTTTCGGCAGAAAAGGTCAAAGGTCAAATTCAATTTTTGGGAAAATTCACGGTTTTTTAGTATAATTCCAGAAGGAAACATTCCACGTACATGAAACTTTGCACATATGATGAACGAACCTAGTACCATCAGAATATATGGTTGCCATGGCAACCATGGTCAAAGATCAATTTTTGTGAGAAATCACATTTTTTTAGTTTTTTTAGTATAATTCCAGAAGGAAACATTCCACTCACATGAAACTTTGCACATATGATGAACGAACCTACCAGAATATATGGTTGCCATGGCAACCAAGGTCAAAGATCAATTTTTGTGAGAAATCACATTTTTTCAGTTTTTTTTAGTATAATTCCAGAAGGGAACATTCCACATACATGAAACTTTGCACATATGATGAACCTGCCTAATTCTACCATAATATATGGTTGCCATGGCGACCGGGATCAAAGGTCAAGTGAAATAAGGTCAAATGGCAATTTTTGTGAAAAATCACATTTTTTTAGTATTTTTAGTATAATTCCAGAAGGAAACATTCCACATACACAAAACTTCACACATATGATGAACATGTCTAATCCTACCAAAATATATGGTTGCCATGGCAACCAAGGTCAAAGATCAATTTTTTAGTTTTTTTTAGTATAACTCCAGAAGGAAACATTCCACATACATGAAACTTCACACATATGATGAACCTGCCTAATACTACTATAAGATATGGTTGCCATGGCGACCGGGATCAAAGGTCATGTGAAATAAGGTCAAAGGTCAATTTCTGTGGAAAATCACATTTTTTTAGTATTTTAAGTATAACTCCAGAAGGAAACATTCCACATACATGAAATTTCGCACATATGATGAATGTGCCTTCCGTATGTCATATTGTGTGCACAGATTTTCTGTAAAGCGCACTGAATTTGTCCTTTTTGCACAACAAAAGGGCGCATGGAGATGCAAATATCAGGGCGGCAGTGCGGATTTGACATACGCGCCTTTCTATTCGGTGATGCGCGTGTAATAGGCACGCATTACAGAAAACGTCATTGTTAGAACAACGCAGCTTGCGTAAGCATTGTATACGCGCAGAAATTAGTTGGCCTGTCATTTTATCTAGAATACGTCACACGTACTTCTGTGTTATCATCGACGAACGCGCTGGTAGTTGCTTTCACTTTCTGAGCGCGTGAAAAATTAAAGGCCGATATTAAAGTGAGTAATGTGAAGATACCATAGAAACTGACATACATATGGATAGACTATGAGCTTCAATTCAAACCCATATTCAAGTGCACTTATTCAGAGACTGGGGAGCCAATTTTGAAGTGCGGGGGTTAATAATCGAAGCCGCCCAATATGTTCAATAAAATAAATGCAGTTTACTGCGGCCCAAAATACCCACGGCAGAAAAGTGTGGGGGCTAAAGCCGTCTCAGCGGTCCCTGCAGTTATGTGTAGGCCTTATGCCACAAGGAAGAGAGAAAGTTCTTCCTGTGAGTTATATGGCTTAATGCGTGTGCTAGCGATGAGATAAGCAACTCCGTGGATTGCCCTCTTGTATTGTGATTTTCGTCACTTTTAGTGTGTGTGTGTCCAATTTTGTTTTCTTAATATCTCCAAAACGGTAACGCCGATTTTCTTCAAATTTGGTGTGAAGGTGCCCTAGGTGGAACCCCAGTTCTACATTGACTCCCGGAAGTAAAGCTCAAAGGTCAGAGGTCAAATTATGTGAAAATCACTCTTTTTATAATAACTCCAAGAAAGAACATCCCATTAACATGAAACTTCACACATATAATAAGAGTGTTTGGCACTAAAAAAAGTGTAGTTGCCATGGCAACCAAGGTAAAAAAACCATGTGATATTAACATTTTAAGCAAAAAAGTGTTCCATGAACTCCTTGTGGGCTAGACCGATTCTTTTGAAAGCAACTCCGTGGATTGCCCTCTTGTTTTGTATTTTTACTTTTTTTATTTTTTTAAATTTTTTTAAAATTTTTTAAAATTTTTTTTCTTTTCTTTTTCTTTTTTTTATTTTCTATTTTTTTATTTTGTAATATTTATATTTTATTTTTATTTTGTTTTATTTTATTTTTGTCCTTACCTTTTCATATCCCTTCACAGATGCTGATGTAAATTTTTCCTACCCTGTCATTCCTTTTTTGTCATCATACATGTCTGTCCTGTCTTCTTTAGTAGCTTTTGAATTTCTTGTGAAATTACAACACATTCTCCTCTCTCCTCTTTATTTTTTCCTCAGGAAAGAATCAACGAAGACATCGTGTACACTGGGTCAGAGGGGGGGGGGGGTTGGAAGGTTTGTCAGAAGCAGCCAGAAGGGCAACCACAGAAGTAGATTGTCTCCGACTGTTTTTCACAACGGCAGTCGTGGACAATCTAGTTCGCCAGACTAATTTGTACGCTCAGCAGGAGGGAGCAGCTGAAACTTCTTATGGGTGGACGCCATTGGGGAGGGAGGATATACTAGCTTTTTTGGGGGTGGCTGTAAATATGTCAATGATCAAGGCACCTGGGGATATACAGGAGTACTGGACAAATGAAGAGCAACTGCGGCAACCTTGGTTTCCAAACATGATGTCAGGCCTCAAATTCAGACGTATGTCTAGGTATCTTCATTGTACTGATAACACGAAGGCTGCCAAGACTCCTGATGGCAAATATGTTGATAAATTGGTCAAAGTTCGTCCCCTAATTACTTCCCTACTTTCTTCTTTCAGGCAGCACTTCAGTCCAGCACGGGAACTCAGCATTGATGAGCAAATGATCGGGACCAAGGCTCGCTGTAGTTTCATCCAATATATGAAGGACAAGCCAACGAAACGAGGTGTGAAGGTGTGGGCTTTGTGTGATGCAAGGGTCCACTATTGTTTGAGTTTCCAAATTTACACCGGTGGTACTGGAGAAACAGGTTTGGGCTTGAGAGGTGTGAATGATTTGATGTGTCATTACTTGGGCAAAGGGCACGGTGTGTACTTTGATAATTTCTACACGTCTCCCGAGCTAAATGGCACATCTAATCAGTTACAACACGTTGGCTTGTGGTACGGTTCGACGGAATCGGACTAACATGCCAGCGCGGCTCCAGACTAAGGCCAGGAACCTCGAAAAAGGTCAGAGCTGTTTCCTCCATAGCCACAGAGTGACAGCTTGCAGGTGGAAAGACAAGAGAGATGTCTTCTGTTTATCAACGGTTCATGGCAACGCTTTGAAGATGGTGACCCGTAGAAAGGCGGGTGGCCATGGTGAACAGGAAGAAGTACAGAAGCCTCTGGCTATCTGTGAGTACAACACCTACATGGGAGGTGTTGACGTGTTTGACCAGCTTCTGGCCTACCACCCTACAGCACGCCGTTATAAGCGTTGGTGGGTGAAGATATATTGGCGGTTGTTTGATATGGCAGTCTTGAATGCTGTGGCACTGTGGAGGCTGAAATACAAAGACACACTGCCCCGGGAGTACCACCAACACTTCAGGTTGAAATTAGCCCAGCAACTTGTGGCCCCATTGATGGAGAGAAATGTGCCTGCGCAACCGAGAGCTTTTCGTGTTGCTGATCGGCTAGTACATTATGGCCAACCACAGTCGTATGGTACCAAAAAAATTTGTGCTGTGTGCAGGGACAGAAAGAGTAACACTACTCAGGGTTGTCGTCATTGTGGGGAGGGGGTGAGGCTCCATTTATATTCTGTGGGGAATGAAAAGTCCTGTTTTGTCAGGTACCATACAGAGGCAAATTTCTAACTCAATTTTGAATTCACTACCTCTCCAGTATATCAGCCTATCCACAAATCTCACTACTGCTGTGTCAATCGATTGCCTAAATACTGGTCATACATCTTCTTCTTGTTCACCATTGTTTCTTCACGGTGCTGACATTTTGGCTGTGATAAACGAGAGACATTCTCTTTGCAGCTGCATTCGTGTAAATTGGGGGTTCAAACCCTTTATCTTTTGTTTTGGTCAGCTTTCCAAATTTTGGGTGGGACCTGGGGATGTTCAAATTCCAAATTCCTGGTATGTAACCTTGGAAGCTAAGTTTGTCCAGTTGGGGGGGGGGGTTAGTGGGGGTTGATTATTTTGTAAATCTGTATATATTTGAACAAAAAATCTGCATTATTTTTGAAAGAAACAATCTATATAATTTTAGAAAGACAATCTGTATATATTTGAAAGAAAATCTGTATTATATTTGAAAGTCTATATAAGTTTACAAAAACAATCTGTACATATTTGAAATATATTTTTATATTGTATATAATTACCACTAGATTTTAGATTTATATTGAATTGTTATATATATATATATATATATATATATATATATATATATATATATATATATATATATATATATATATATATATATATATATATTGCTGAGCTGCAAATTAGTCTGCTGCTTTTGACATTCCTTCCTGGGGAGAGGGGGGAGGGGGAATCAGCATCTCAAGAAAGACAGGCTGGCTGCTCTTGATGGGACTGGACGATACGGGGGATGGTGGGGAGTTGGAAATTCCTGTTGTAATTTTATCTGTATATTTGTATATATTTCTGATAAGATTCAAGAAACTGTAACCATTTCTTCTGTTCTTTTTTTGTCTCAACTTGTTGCATACTAATCAAATTTGAACTGGAGATAGTAGCTGTGCATCAGTTCCTGCTGGATTTCTACTCCAAAAGGATGAACTTGAGACGAAACAAGTTGGACGTGGAAGATGATGCGAGTACAACAAAAGACGACGCCAAGCTTCTGCAGCATTCAGATTTGCAGTTTACACTTGTCATCTCATTTGCATAGATAGTGAACATAAATATCAACAGAAGCTACATTGAATCCCCCCACACTTCAATCTTTCAATAACATAGTATTCTGTACCAAATATTCTTCTAAATAATAGCTAAATATCAACTAAAGTAGGCCGGCCCCCTTTCCTGTGTGCCAGTCTAAGGGCTAATTTGCATATTTGCATAAATAATGAGCATAAATAAGAGCAGTTATAAAGTAAATTGAACCATCAAATTCCAATCTTTCAAATCACCTATAGGTTTCTGTACAAATTATTCTTCTAAATGTAACAAAACATGTAAGGAAGGCAGGTCCCCCTTTCTTGTGCCCTCACTGCAACCTGTGTTACGCACTCCATTCTCGTCCATGTATAAAAGAGTAAAATGAGCATATCATTCTCATTTTAGATCCAATTTCCTCAAGTTTAGTATCAAATGAAAGAGAAAACTATGCCAAACATTCTCCTGCACCATAAAATACAAAATAATAGTCATCTGAATGGGTATTCTGTGGAAAGAAAAAAAGCCTTATGACGTCATCTAATTTGCATATTTGCATACATAATGTCTCAGTTTACAAAAATAAAATGTTCATTCAAATCCCCTATGTTTGATCTTTACAATGATATAAAGGATGCTGCACAAAAGATTCTTCTAAATTAACCCCCAAAAAATCCTGGAAATATTCCACCTTTATAACACTGGAGTCCCTTATGGAAAAGGGTAAAATCATTATCGTTTTCTGCTTTTTTGTGCTTTTCTAATTTTTTTGTTTTATGTTTTATTTCAATAATGTACCTTTTCACCCATCCCTTTAAGAGGTTTTTAAAATTATGAAGTAGTTTACTTCAGGCACCTTCAATTTCCTGTTCGTCTGACAAGATCTCACTAAAGTAGGGATAAGGCTGTGCAGGTTTTTCATTTTAGCCTTATATACTTCAAGGTGTTTATCACACAGGTCACATTGAAGGGGATAAGTCTGATACACCTTTAAATGTAAGGCGTGCGCTTGCACATCTACATAGAGGTTTGCATGTATAAAGAAAACCGAGGCGTTCTCCATGTTGGCCAACGCAAATATGAATCCAGTCCATTGTGCGCTATATTACAGCGTCGAATTCTGTCATCGACTTACGACAAGTGGGTTAAGATGGTATCATTTGCATATCAAACGTTATTCATTAATCGTTCACGTTATCTATTGTTCAAACTGTTATTAGCACATGTCCCCATTGTGTGTAATACTACGTCACGCTTCCCGCCAGCTCAATTTGGCGGGAGTCATTCCAATGTTACACTTTTGCTAAGCTTAGGGGTAGCAATGCATATGTATATATCAGCATGTGTGTTGCGATATGTTACTACAAAAAAAAAAAAAAAAAGGCAGCCTATAGAATCTCGTAGCCTACACCTTGTACATAAAAAGGGGGCCATGCAAATTTTCCTCATATCTCATTTGGTCTTCATCCAACATGAAGCAGACAAAACTTTACAAGTCCTGGGTAGGACTCTAAACTGCATCCGGTTGTGGAGCTTATTTAAGCGTGGGGATAATGAGGTTACCCTTTGCCACAACTGCCTCCGGGGTACCATTGGGAAAGGTGCGCCTGTATTTGCCCAGTTCAGTTTAGATTCCCGAAGAAAGTGGATGTTCCCGATCCCCTGCCTGGCTCGTTCGATCTCTTTGGGAGGTTTGTTTTTGTTGCGTGTAAATAGTTGTATATACTGTAAGTGGTTGCCTTTGGGCGTGTTGTTGTGTTTGGGCGTTAATGCCTGGGGTGTGTTTGTTTCCTTTGGGCGTGTGTTGTTTTGTCCTTGTGTTGTTGTGATCGTTGATGGTAGGTGTGGTCGTGGTTTGTTAGCGGTAACAGTCTTTCGTTTCTTTGCTGGGTGTGGATGGTGAGAGCATGTTAACGATTCTGTGGGTGGTAGTCGGTTGCGTTTTGCTCCGGTCAGGTTTGGGTTCCTTTGTTTCTCAGTGCCTGTTTCTATGTACTTAAAAAGCTCACAAAACTTTACAGTTACCTACCAATTATCATCGAAGACAATTACGTTCGAGATTGGCTTCCGTCACCTCCTGCCGGAATTATTCCTGCCGAATTTCAGCCATCAAGGTGGGAAACACCACCTCTATCCCAACTGCCATTTAATGGCATTCTGAACAACGTCAACATTCCCGCGCAGAATGTAGGGCTTCATCCACCACCCCCTCCAGTGCAGGAAGTACACCAACCTCAACCGCCAGGCCTTCCCCTTTATCGTGCTTGGAGACGGGAATCGGCTAGATATGGTCGTCTTCTCCCTAAGTGACGATTGGGACTGACCACGTACCGGCGATAACCATACGGCTCAATTTATTGGGACACCAACTATGTGTAGGGACGGCGCCACTTCTCTGTCAAACACGCTTGCTTCCCGTATCACAAAAATACATGTCTACGCATTATCATACTGTTTCAAGGTAACTTCTCAAAACCACACTAGTTCACTCACCCCACCATTCTCTATAGGCTATCGATCCTTGCCCGTCACGGCTTCGGACTTCACGACAACAGTACTCAGCGTTCATAGTAACACTTCTCCGCGAGTGTTGAAAGTCCAATGTATCTTGTAGGCGCTGTGAGTAGTGTAACTTACACTACTGTGTATTTAAAGAAAGAAAAGAAAAGAAAAAAAAAAAAAAAAAACGCCACAATTTATTTAGTGTGTATGGTACTGATACTCTTTCCTTTACTTTAAAAAACAAGCCGTTGCACAATTTTATCACTCGTACGAGGCTTAACTTGGATGGCTTTTATATACCTGTTTCCGATAAATTTCCGTTTTGCTTCGACTTTACAGATCCCTTGTCAGGTCCAAACTTGATTATGGTTGTGTTGTTTATAACTCTGCAAGTGAGTCATACCTCAGGAGTCTCCTCCCTATCCATAACCAAGGCCTTAAAATCTGTCTGGGGGCTTTCCGTACCTCCCCTATGCAGTCTTTACATCGAAGCGAACGAGCCACCCCTCCATATAAGATGGAAGTTGTCACGCCAGTTTGCCCTCAAACTGAGGAGTCATAGACAAAACCCAACCTTTGAGACGGCCTTCAACCATAAGTTAAGTGACATATATATTAGGAAACCATCAGCTATCCCTCTATTTGGTATTCGCGTTGGTGGAGCTTTATCACAGGTGTGTACAAACCCCGACTCCGTAGCACCGCTCACCTTCTCAATCGCTCCCTCCCCCCCCCCCCCGGAAGTTAGTCAAACCAGTTATTGACCTTAGTTTGAGACAGCATGGAGAGCTTTTTAAGTACGTAGAAACAGACACTGACAAACTAAAGGATAATCCCCAACCCAAAGAAAAACCCTGAAGGATCACGAACACAATGTCAAACAGACTACACATACCATGCAATAAGGAAGAAAAGTGTCTTTGTTACTACTGAGATTTAGTACTGCCACTGCAGCCAACCCCAAAACAACACTCCAGCCCAACCACCACAAACAACCTCAAAACAAAGTCCCACAAAGTCCACACACCCAAATCCACCACACCCAAAGGCAACGCCACGCCCGAAGGCAACGCCACGCCCGAGGGCAACGCCACGCCCTAAGGCACCGCCACGCCCGAAGGCAACACCACGCCCGAAGGCAACACCACGCCCGAAGGCAACACCACGCCCGAAGGCAACACCACGCCCGAAGGCAACACCACGCCCGAAGGCAACATCACTTTAAAAGCAACGGGGCAAATACCGACCGTAACTTTGATATACAAAGACATTAATTTTTTTCATAATTTCCACTGTAGTGAGCTGAAGAATGGGAACACTTTTGTGACTGGCCATAACAAAACTGTTCTTTTTTAGGGAATCTCGAGATATTCCAACAAATGGTTTTTTTTACCCCCCAAATTTTCCAAATTTGGGTAAAAAATGGGGGGGGGGGTTAAAAAGACCAACCCCAGTCATACGAGATTTTACTCTAAAAATTAACTTTTTTCAATTCACAAACAAGTTAATATTTCTAGATAATACAGGTGGGTACAGAACATGTTTTGTAAGGAATGGGTATCTTAATGTTCAATTATAACCGTTCTGTAACCTGTGTGAAAATAGTACAATAAAAGTCCCAACCTCTTTTTAGGACTATAAACGTGAATTTATAACACTCAGCATACACCTGAAGGTCAGTTTTGAAATAACAGAATGTAGAATATTGCTTATAAGTATACTTTTAGGCCACCTTCTCATACGGTAATATTTGAGACCGCATTAAACCAACCTAAGGTACTAAGATCAGTTAAAAAAAAAACATGCACTGTACCAACAAACCGGACTGCAGGTAGTAAACGAGGGTAAATTTTGTAATATCACTGGAAAACACTTTCTTACCCCAAAATATACAATGTCAGTGGGGTAAAAAGAATACTCTTGAAACCTATAGATGCATACAAGTAATTGCTCACTTGGGTAGATGATGGAAGCTTGTTAGAAAATTAGAACAGCTAAAATAATTACCCAATTCTTTAAGTCCACGAAATAAAAATTTTCGGAAACGTACAAAGTTGAAGACGGTCGACTTTTGGGTTGTAGACATTCGTAGTACCGCTTTTCAGGAGTAAAGGAATCTAAATAATTACTTTTCAAATCAAAGAGGCATCCGCCTCTCACGCGGGAGGCCCGGGTTCGATTCCCAGGTCGGTCGAGACATACCAAAGACTTTAAAAATGGAGCCCACTGCTGTTGTGCGTGATACTCCGCGTAAGCAATGGAGAAATGGAAAACAAGCCAGTGAGACACCACTGGACGGTGGCGTAGCTAGATATTTTTTGTGTGGAAGGGGGGGGGGGGCAAAAGCAAAAAAATTGCGACAGACTATTTTCTGGGGCCTTTTTTTTTTTGTTTTTGCTTTCCGGGCAATTTGAGTCCGACTTTTGATTTTCACGTTCACATTTCGATGTGTAATTCTGCTTAAAAACATAACAAGTGTTGTTTGTGTTTCAAATGAATTGTTTTTAACTTATTTCCGTGGAGACTAGAAATTTCCGACAGAGGCCTTCGGAGGCTTTGTGGGGGGGGGGGGAGCGACCGCCCCTGCCCCCCTCCAACTACGCCATTGGGAAAAAAGGCCGTCGCCGGCTCGACTTCAACCAATTGCTTGGAAACTGGGCCTTTAAACCTAATCTAACTTCAAGTTAAAATCAAAATAGAGATGTTGCGATAGCATATGTAAAATATGGCAACTTTATTCAAACCATCCTCTGGCTACCCCAAGTGCCTCTTGTTTCTTACCCCAATTGACTATATAGGGGCATTAATTTTAGTTGGTACAGTATTTCACTTTATTCCTACATGTTCCATGTCAGCCGAAGGCTGCGGTCCACCAAGAACGTGAGTACTTTTTAAGTGCATAGAAACGGACACTATCAAACAGGAAGAACCAAATCCGGACCGGCAAGAACACAACCATGAACCACCCACAATCATTTACAAAGTTACCCCACACCAAGCCAGCAAAATAAAATTTCTGTGGCCAACATACGTGAGTGGTACAATACTTCCTCATTCTGTACGTGCATTTATTGACTGGTTCAATTCCCGAGCATATAAAAGGACAAACGATTATGCTCTTTCATATCGTGGGCTTCTGTCCCTATTGACATCTCGGCAGTGACTCACTGTCCCTCCTGACATCTCGGCAGTGACTCACAGCAGCATTACAGGTGCTGGGTAGGACTTAAAACTGCATCCGGTTGTGGAGTTTGTTTAAACGTGGGAGTAATGAGGTTACCCTTTGCCACAACTGCCTCCGGGTCACCCTTGGGCAAGGTGCACCTGTATTTGCCCCGGTGCTTTTTAAGTGCTGTTGCCTTTGGGCGTAGTGTTGCCTTCGGGCGTGGTGTTTGCCTTCGGGCTTAGTTGCCTTCGGGCGTAGTGTTGCCTTCGGGCGTGGTTTTGCCTTCGGGCGTGGTGTTGTCTTCGGGCTTTGTGTTGCCTTCGGGCGTGGTGTTGCCTTCGGGCTTAGTGTTGCCTTCGGGCGTGGTGTTGCCTTTAAGCGAGGTGTTGCCTTCGGGCGTGGTGTTGCCGTCGGGCGTGGTGATGCCTTCGGGCGTGGTGTTGCCTTCGGGCTTGGTGTTGCCGTCGGGCGTGGTGGTGGATTTGGGTGTGTGGTCTTTGTGGGGCTTTGTTTTTAGTGTGACCGGGGGGAGGTTGGTCTGTGGGGTCTTTGGGTTGTCAGTGTGTGTGTGTGGTTCTATTGTTGTAATGAACATAATTTTCTGTTTGATTTGGTGGTGTGTGGATAGTTTTGCCTTTATGTTCCTGTCCGATCCGGTTTGAGTTTTGTTTTTTTGTTTGTATGTGCCGTTTCGATGCACTTAAAAAGCCCCCCCTCCCCGCAGCATTACAGTGTGTGTGTGGTTCTATTGTTGTAATGAACATAATTTTCTGTTTGATTTGGTGGTGTGTGGATAGTTTTGCCTTTATGTTCCTGTCCGACCGGTTTGAGTTTTTGTTTTTTGTTTGTATGTGCCGTTTCGATGCACTTAAAAAGCATTACAGTGGGCAGTCATGTGTGCTCATGTCTGTTGATAGGAGCTAGACTTTTCTCTCATAATACATGCTAGAAAGTCACTTTTGTTCAACAACGGTACTCTCTTGACAAAATGTTCTTACTGCAACTCCAGCTTTGATGCTGGTGGTCCAAAAATGCAACAGTTTCAGCATGAGTATTGTATCTATATTTATAACGTGTGTATTGTATTAACCTGCTGTTATAATCCTTATCTTTGCATGAAGAAGGCACAACCAGGAAAAAAAAAATCCAAATTACAGCACAACTGGGATGGCAGCATAATAAAAGCCACGTGAATCGGAAGCAATTTACGCGTCAGAGCTGGTAACGGGAGTGGTGTAGCCAAATCAAACTCGACAGGATATCTGCCTATGACAGCGTGATGTAGGCAAAGGAAATCTTCCGAAGTGAAATTTAATTGAAACATGGTCCGGCAGAGAAACTCGACTTCCACCTTTCAAAATTTAGAAGTCGAAAAATTGAGAAGGAAAGTTTCTCTTTGGATGACTTGTATCAAGAAGGTGGAAAGTCGGCTTTGAATCTACCTTACTGTATGTCAAAATGGTTCAGCGGACGGTGAACTAACCGGAAATGCACAGTCCAACTACCTTGCCGAGATCATAATTCAGAAATAGCAGCATATGCGTGGTGCCAGGAGTTGTCATTTATTTTATGTACGGGCACTTGAGCAGCCCTCATCAACTTTGTCAATTGGTGACTGACTTTGGAAAAACAATTTCGAAGCATCCCATTCTTCCTGGGTAGGACGTTAAACTGCATCCGGTTGTGGAGCTTGTTAAAGCGTGGGGATAATGAGGTTACCCTTTGCCACAACTGCCTCCGGGACACCTTTGGGCAAGGTGCGCCTGTATTTTTGGCCCAGTTTTGTTCAGTTTTTCGTTTTTGTGTAAATAGTGTATATAGTGTACATACTGTAAATATAGCAAGTTGACTCCACCCCGGACCCCTCGTGGCAGGTGGACCCCGCCCCGGAACCCTCGTGGCCCCTTGGGGCAGTTTGTGATGATTGCTTGGTCTGGTTTTTTGGTTGTTGTTGGGTGGTGGTTTGGTCTGGTGTTGTCTTTCATTGGCGTTATGTAGTAATATTGGTTTAGGGTGGCCGGGGGGAGGTTGGTTTGTGGGGCATTGGGTTGTCAGTGTGTGTGTGGTTCTATTGTTGTAATGAACATAATTTTCTGTTTGATTTGGTGGTGTGTGGATAGTTTTGCCTTTATGTTCCTGTCCGATCCGGTTTGAGTTTTTGTTTTTTGTTTGTATGTGCCGTTTCGATGCACTTAAAAAGCATCCCATTCTTCCAAGACACGTGGAGTTACGGCCCCTCGAGGTAACCAACAGGTCTGAGAGCTTCAACATCTTGTGTACTGGTGCATGAACTGGCGTCGGTGAGGACGGAGATTAAGCTGAGGGTGCAGGCCGACTCCGTCCGTTTGCCAAGGTCGACGTTCGTCAGGTGTTGGAGTGCACTTGTTTCAATGCGGGCGGGCCGGGTGATAGTTAATTTGTAAATACTGTGGTTGTAAATAGTTCTACGTAACTGGCTTGGGTTCGGGGTGGTTTTGTACATAGTTATCACAGAAATTTTGTTTGCTAGCGCAATGTAGAGAATTCTGTAAGTAGTTCACAGTTGTGTTCAAAGTTCTCCTTTGTTTCTTCGTGTCCGTTTCCACGTACGTAAAAAGCACACTGCTTCTTGCATTGCATGGAATTCATGTTGGCGTTTACTTCTACGAAAAAGTAACATTCACCTTTCAAGAATGTCTCCACCCACGATAGACGATGGTTGCTAACATGGTTTGCGCACAGTGCAGACAAATGGCAACTGAACAGTATAATAAATACTGATGGCACTTTTTTCTATAACAAGGCTTGAAACCCAATTTGAGAACCCATCACTGTGAAACAGTTGTCACTGGCAAAACTTAAGTTTGTGAGTGGACTTCCCCTTCAGTTGGGACCGACCGCTCGATAGAGCGTGCACGCTGCATTGAGCGAGCACGCTCCATCCAGCGGTGAAACACGCTCTATCCAGCGGGACTAAGATGGCATGGTCTTTTCACGCCAGGAACACAAAGTGTACTGGGAGAACACAAGATTTTCCGAAGTAAACAAAGAGTAAAAACATTCACAAAAATCTTGACCAGGTGAAAAAAAAACTTACCATTGCGTTTAAATATGGTTTTAGGTAACATCAGGAGCCTTCTGCTCCACTTTGGTAAAATTTTGGATCTAGAAAGGGGAAAGAACCGTGGTCTTGCCAATCGTCCAAATAGCTCCTTCAGCCTATATATACAGTGCTATTGGATAGGCATAGGTTAGGTTGCAACGTTATAATGTTTGGTCAATACCGTGCATGCCTTGTCGCTGCCTAGCTCCAGGTTGGTCACGTGACTAATGTTGACAATTTAAACTGGAATCAAGCAGCATTAACGGCCGCCGAAACAGAAAGTTGATTGGTATTTGGAATTGGCAAATGCTAGGGTATATATCGGCCTTTGCACATGGTTTTAATTAAAAAAAGAGAATAGTTGTTAATATTTGAATAATATTGATAAATCCCAGCTAGCAATGATATATGGGGCCAATATGGTGCACTATATGGGCCCAACATGGGATTCCCATATGGGCCCCGTGCCGATGTGTCCGTGGGGGAAACGCGGGGCCTATATGGAATCCTACGTGGGGCTTTGATGGGGCCCGTGCGGGGCCTATATGGGGAAACAAATATACTGAAAAGGTAATATACTGGATTCACATGGGTCTTATATGGGGCCCACACGGGACTTATATGAATTGAGATAGGGCCCATATGGGGCGTATATGGGATAATGTTACATCGCCTGGGCTCAATATGGGGCCTATATGGGAAATGAATGTGGTGTTCAATGGCCACACAGGGCTTATGTGGGTGTAAGATGGGGCCCATAATGAGATAATTCCTGTGGTCTATTGCATTCTCATGGGTCCTTCAAATTTTGTAGGGTTTATATTGCTATTGCAATGACTGCAAGACCTCTTGCACTCAATAAGCAAGGTCGGAAGGTATTGATAGTATACAATTAGACAGAAAGAAGAAGTAGAGTTTTGGATTAAGTACTGATTGTCCTTTATTCAAATACAGAAAGGCACCTCCATCTATAGTGTAATAAACACTTACCAATAATTATTACAATCCTGAGAAAATTGAACCCGTAACAATAAGCAGCCTATCCCAGAAAAGATTTTCTCCAATAATATTCAT